>VXAB01011855.1:151328-173122 GCA_013399175.1 Odontophorus gujanensis
CTCTCTTTCTTTCTCTCTTTCTTTCATCTATATTTCTTTTTTTTCCAAAAAAAAATTCAAAAAACTCAGAAGGACAGAGGACCCAAAACAGGAATCCTGACAACCACTGTACTTGGGCACAGGTGTAGAGAAAGCTACAAAACCTGTATTATTCTCCAGACACCAGAACTTGAGCACTTTGGTATGCTGTTCATTGTGCCATTGAAGACAGACTCCTCCTCTAGCTACTCACCTGTGTCAGAAGTCCAGCATTAAAGTCAGCTTGCTTCTTCATATCCATGGAGTAGATTCAAACATTCAGTAGCTTTCTTTCATGCAGTATTAATAGAAGTCTCTAACTTTCAGTAGGATGGAACCAAGAAATGGCATACTGCTTGTATGCTTACCAACTGGCTCTGTCTGTGTGTCTGTCCTCCTATATATGTATGCATCTATCTACCTTCTAACCACGGTTACACTTTCTACAGTTATGACAAAATCATTGATCAAAATACTATTCCAACACTGGCAACCAAAAGTGACAAAAACCATGGATGGAGCAGGTGAATGCTGAGTGCCAATCTTCCACCCAGAAAATCTGGTTTCAAAAGTCTGTTTGTAGTTTGAATCATTTGGTAAAATAGTTTGAGTTAGGAAAGAATTTTCTTTAGGACAAAACACTGATCTGAAACTGCCCATAATATTTAGAAAATAATTCTCAACTTCCTCATTCCCCTAGCTTACTTTATTTTACTTTATTTTTTTGTTCAGGTATAATTTGCATTGAATTTCAGAATATTTCAGTCAGTTCTATTTCACCAACAGGTCTTGGAACTCTACTTGTACTTTCTAGACATATAAAATAAGCAGCTGTTTTCTTGGCAGAGTCACAGGTTGTTTCCTAACACCTCATTGAGCTGCAGTTCCTTCCTGCATAGAATGGGCAGATATTTTCCAAAACAACTTTATGCAGATCGGTTGAATTCTGTCCACATGCTGGTTGATGAGGTGAATGCTTGACAGAAATACCTTCCCAATTACTGTGTTTGACCCATTCTTACCTATTCCAGGAGCTGCAAAAAGGAATTCACTTTAACAGTGGAAAAAGCATAAATACTGAGCCACTGCATGTAATAAGGGCCATTTGATTTAAAAAGTTCAAATTAATTACAGAAGATAATTGTCTTAAGCAATTGGTCCCAATACTTAAAATTAAAAATAATAATAATAATAAAGAAATAGTTGCTGGAAAGGGAATGATTTTTAGGAGGCAAACCAGATATCTCTAGAATGAAGGAAGAAAGTGGAAGGTAATACTCTCCAAAAATATGCTATCGATGAAGGATTGGAGGTGTGCTGAAGATGAATATTCTGATTGTCTGGTTGTCTTGAAGTCTAGTAATTGGCTTATGTGTTAAGGTGTTGGTGATGGGGAGCCGGCCCTACCCCATGTCAGATGAGAACCAGTGTCCAAAAGGGACTCTTCACTGCCAGAGCTGAGCCATGAGCAATGCTGGGAGTGCTCTGAGAGAGCAGATTTAAGGAACAGAAACACTGCTGCATTACAGCAGCCGGGAGAGAGGAGTGAGAAATGAAAGCAAAGAACCCTGCAGGCCCCAAGGTATGTGCAGGAGGTGGGCAGGAGATGCTCTAGGCATGAAGCAGAAATTCTCTGCAGCACAGGAGAGGCCTGTGGTGGAGCAGGTTGTCCCCCTGCAGCCCACAGACATTGAACGGAGCAAAGCTCCACGTACACCAATGGAGGAGTGCAGTGCAGCAATGAAGGGGCTGAAAAAGGCTGCAGCCTATGCAGGGCCCCCACAGGAACAGGCTCCAAGCCAGAGCTGCAGCCTGCAGTAGGTCAAAAGGGCTAGGAGAGCTGCTGCCTGGTGGGATCCATGTGGAGCAGTTCCTGATGGATGGATCCTGTGGTACAGCCCCACACTGGAGCAGTGTTTGGAGAGCTGCAGCCTGTAGGAAATCCAGGTGGGATCAACTGGGAAAGGACAGCATCCTGTTGGAGGGACCCATGTGGAGCAGGGGCAGAGAGCAACCATAGAGGAGAAGGGGAGGCGAAATGCTGGGGACTGACCACAGCCCCCATTCCTTGTTCCCCTGCACTGCTCAGGGGAGGAAGTAGAAGATGGTGGATAGAGGGAATGTGGTTTTACTTTGCTTTTAATTTCTTACAGCTCTAGTCTGTTAGTGATAGGAGATAAGTTGTATTAACGTCCCTATGCTGAATCTGTTTTGCCCATTGCAGTAATTGGTGAGTAATCTCTTTGCCCTTAGCTCAGCCTTTGAGCCCTCTTCCATCTTATTTTCTCCTCCCCTTCATTTGAGAAGGAGTGAAATAGTGGTTGTGATGGAGTTTAGCTTCCCATCAGGGTAAAATCACCACTGTCCTTAGAAGTAAATAAAAGAGCTCCCACTGAGCTCTCAGCAAGTTTTTACCAATATCTTCTTTCTGTTTTCCAACAGGGGCAATCATTTAGTGCTGAAGGTCTAAGGAAAGTAAAATATAACTTAACTGTTTTCATTAAGGTATTTTGGGATACAAAATGGGTGTTTGGGGGGAAAAAGGGAGTATCTGTTTCCTAACATCATACCTTGTTATGCACTAAAATGACTTGCATGTTTAAAAGACCTGTTGAACACACACCAGTCCTCTGTTTACTGCATAGAATGTCTGGAGGTGTTTTGTTTTTCTCTCACTTAATTTACACTGTAGAAATATACTGCATCCTTTACAACTCTCTTTTAAAGAAAGTGACTACAACACTTCATTATTAGATTTGCAACTCTCAGAAATTATTCTTTGTGGAAGAGAGGAGAAACATCCTCAAATAAATAATTTGTGTGCTATTTGGTTCTGTCAGTTCTTCATTAATAGTTTGTGTGCATACATGGAAAGGGAGTCAAAGCTGACATAAGGTGTAACACACTGCACTTATATACTCTCAGTGAATTTATCACATGACAAACAAAACTTTTCCATTCAGCACAGCTGTTATAACTCCCTATGTTGTTATAGCTACCCAAAACACTGGTTAGCCTAAAGATTCCCCTATAACTAGGCTGGTTACCAGTGATATACTCCCACCTGTTTGTTTTACCATCAGGCATCCCAGTGTTCGTTCAGTGTTTAGAATCCTCAGTTTATTTAAGGGAAATTCTAGGTATTAGAAAAAGCTGAGTCTTATACCACACTGATGTACATGTTGAGTATATAGTCATCTAAACCTGTGTTTGCAGCATATATATTACGAACATTTATGGAGACAGGATTAAAAAAAAAAAGGCTTTCTTCTCTGACTATTACATCTTTATAGAATGATATTAAGCTAGACAATAAATCAAACATAGTCCAGAGATTCCAACTGTTCAATCCTTTTGAAGCATTTTCATATATGCTGAATTTTGGCTTCATGGCCTTTTCAGATAGTTCTAAGGAAGAGCTAAATAGATGTTTTTACTGAAGAACAAAGGCAAATGCTATGTTACACAGGAAGTCATGTGTTCTGTGAAGAATGGCTATTTCTGAACACTAGTTTGAGGAAGAATACAGGAGTGGGGAGACTGACATAGACAGAGAAGAAAAGCTTTTTCCAGGGTCATTTCTGTCAGTATCAACACCAGCCTGTGGATCCTAATTCCCTCTCCACTTTCAGCTGCTCATTTCTACACCCACATGCCTCCTCAATTGTGTCAAAACAACTATTTGTGGGTCTGTGCAGATAACCAGACCAGAGAACTGATATGTGTTAAAAATAACAGCATCTTTCACCTGTTGAGTTTCTTGATTGGCTGACCAGGTGGCCTCCCAGCTAACATCCCCCAACAGAGGAGGCAGTGCAGGGTTGGAAGATGAGAGGCAGGTGGGCAAGAGTAGGCAGACAGAGCTTGAGAAGTTGCTACTGCTGAAGTCACTGGAAGACTGGTAAGAATCAGCTTGCTATCACAACCCTGACCTTACAATAAAAGGAGGGTACTGGCCTAAGGAGGCCTGGATCTTGAATACAAAAACTCCAGCCTTTCATCATTCTTGTAAAGGAGCAGACTTCCATCAGAGGCATTTTCCTCTGCTATCAATTTCTGCTGATTTTAATGATTGGTGAACAAGGCTGGAACGGACTTAAAATATGTACAAAGGTGAGAAGCTCTGTTCAGTTTTATGCTTTTGTTGATAAAGTAACACAAAACAGAAAAGCAGCACATCAGAGAATTAAACTGCTAACAGTCCTCTCACCTTGTTTGGTAGCCCGGGCCACCATCATATTTGCTTATGAGAAATCTTCCAGTAGATGCATTTTAAAGTGTTTCGCAGTTATATTGGCTAGTCTTTACATATCATATTGTCCATGTGTCTTCTGATTCATGTAATAGCCAACAATGATATCAGCAAGGGTATGTTTATGAAACAGAGATAGGTAGTTTCCCCTTTGAAAACTTAATATTTTCTTTCTTCTAAAATAATAATAAATCATCACAAATTGAAAGATGTGAATGTAATTAAACACAGGTCTGCGCAGCAGCAGAGTGTTGATAACTGTTGTTACCATTTTAACAAAAAAGCTAATATATGTAATATATGTATATGTAATATGTAATAATATGTAATATTGTGTAATGAATCTTTACATTACGTAATTACCTGAAATATTCAGTCCAAAAATATATCTGACATTTTTCAAGCCCTAGCAGCAAGCTGACCCTGACTACAGTGTGAGTCTAAGACCTTTGCACTGACCTGCTTATTACTCCTGCCTTTTCTGTTCAAGTATTGCTTGATTTTTTTCATCTTTTGTATAGCTATTAAGCCTATAAACAGCCCAAACAAAGGTACGGTCTAGTTTTACCAGCAGCAATGCAAATGCTTATCTTTAAGTTTGCAACTACTCCATTGAAGTCAAAGATGTTTCAGTTTAATGGCACACATAATTCCCCAAAAGACTGGGTCCATAGCCATGTAAAGATAAATATCAGAAACAAGAATGAAAATACTTGAGCATATGCACAGCTTACGATGGCATTACTAAGTCATTAGGGGTGATTGCTTGTGCCAGCTAGCTAATATAAACATTAGATGATTTTGCATCTCCCTGATTGATCATACATTTGTTAGAGATGATGAGATGAATTTCCTATTTCCATACAGCCTGAAAAAAATAATAAAAGGGAATAGGATGGTATAAAAGAGAAAAGACCAACTCCTTAATCCTGAAGGTCATTTCTCCATGCATACAGAAATACACTATCATTTGGTAAAAAATGTACAAATATATCCTGTTACATAATGCTCTGTATTTATATTTTAAACATTTTAGTGAAATATTAAACAGATTCAGTTTGAGATCCTGTTATTAAGCTGCATGAAAGGTCATGACAGTAGAAAAACTGCAATATCCACTCTGAGCAAAGCAGCTTGCTATTTGGCAACTAAAAATAAGAACATTGTAACTTTCCCATGTCTAACTTTTTGTAAGTTTTTTTTTTTTCCCTAGGGCAGAAGTGTTTTTTTTTTTATTTTTAAACGTATATTCTCAAGCTCTTTCTTATCCTTTCTTTTATTCTTTCCTTTTAGCCCCTGTTTTTAACTCCCATTCTCCCTTGCCCCCAGTTCAATTCAGTCTCCTCCATGAGGCCTTAGACAAACCGACTACAAAAGACCTAAGTACGGTGAGAAAATGTCCTGTGAAAAAAAGTCATGAAGCTGTCCATTTTTCCCCATTTCTTCATATTACACTACTCAGCTGCACAGTAGGGGAAAAAATAATAGGCAATATACATAGAGTAAATTCTTGGATAAGCCAATGCTAAAATACTGGAAAAGGAACTATTTGTCAAAATTAAAAAAGTAAAACAAAAAATATTGTTCATTTGTTGCAGTTATGCCAACTGGTTGCCTAAAACATCTGCTCTGCTAATATGTCACAAGCAGTAGCTGGTGCAGGTTAGGCCAGTACATAATAGAGGTAGATGTATTTTTAAATGCCAAGTTTTAAAAGAAGACAGATCTGCTTGGTATCTCATTATAACAGAAATGGCTTTTCATGTCACCCCATCAGTAGTTGTGCAGCTTTGAGATAAGATTCAAAGGTTACGATCCATACCTTTTAACTCTTAACTAGTGTACAATTTTCCCATCGAGAGAAGTCCAGATCATTTTAATTCTGAAATAATAATAAAATTGACTTTTTTTTTCTTTAAAGTTGAAACAGAAATTCTCTTGTGTGTATATATATGTTAAATAAGTGTACACTCAATGATAATATTCCTCTCATTTCCTGAGAGGAAAACCGTTTAAGAACACCATGTATAGTTCCCAGTGTAAATATGAGCTTTTCTGCATGTTCATGCACACATAAATACATGCATCTCAAAAGCGTTTTGGGGCAGATTCTGATTTAGTGGCAAGCGTAGAGTCCTATACCTGGGGAGGAATGACCACATATACAGGTTGGGGGCTGACCTGTCAGAGAGAAGCTCTGCAGAGAAGGACCTGAGTGTTTTGGTGGACAACAGGTCGGCCATGAGCCAGCAGTGTGTCCTTGTGGCCAATGGTATCCTGGGGTGCATTCAAAAGAGTGTGGTCAGCAGGTCAAGGTAGGTTATCCTCCCCTTTTACTCTGCCCTGCTGAGGTCACATTTAGACTGCTATGTCCAGTTCTGGGCTCCTCAGTTCAAAAATATTAGTGAACTCCTAGAAGGAGTCCTGTGCAGGATCATGAAGATGATTAGGGGACAGGAGCATCTCCTGCGTGAGGGAAAGCTGAGAGCCCTGGGACTTTTCAGCCTGGGGAAGAGAAGACCGAGAAGGAGATCTTTTTGATATTTACAAATATTGAGAGGGTGGAAAGGGGTTCAATGGATGGGGACAGGCTCTTTTTGGTATGGCCCAGTAACAGCACAAGAGGCAACAGGTGCAAACTGGAACACAAAAGTTCCTCGCCAACTTGAGTAAGAACATCTTTATTGTAAGCATGGCAGAGCACTGAAATAGGTTGCACAGAGATGGTGTGGAGTCCCCTTCTCTGGAGATAACCCTCCTGAATGCTTGCCTGTGTAATGTACTGTAGGGAACCTGCTTTAGAAGAGAGGTTGGACTAGATGGTCTCCTCCTGGAGGGTTAATACCCTGAAAGAATAGTACCCACACAATATAATGAAGGTGGACAGTATATTTTTGTATGGCTTATTCAGATAGTATAAAGACACCCAATAAATTAGGAAGGGCTCACCTGTCAATGAAGGTTAAGCCTCACATGGAACTCTGGTCTGGGAGAGGTGGAGCCAGACTCCACCCCTTCCTGTCACAGAGTTGAGCTGTCTTCACCTGTGCTCCTGCAGCTGACTCAGTGCTCACCTCAGGTGATCAATCAGTGGTTCAGGCCATGATTCAACAGTTCCCGTACACCTCCCTACCCCTATGATTCTGTGCTAACACTGAAATAAAACCACTGATTTTCCTAGAATTGCTTTGTCACATCAGTGTACCATGAATTCAGATTTCTCTGCAGAGAGCAGAATAGAGCTATCTTAAATTAAAAAAGCCTTGCATAAATCTATGTTTTGGATCCAAATTCAATAAATGATTACAGTGTATACTAAACTTAAGCATGCTTGCATGTTTGAACTATCTGACTGAAAAAGGGTTATTTTAGTATGAAAAACGTAATAAGCAATGGATTATCTAGCGAAGTACAAAAACTTGTTAGATGGCACAATGTTTCTGGCTGAATTAAACACTTAAATAGATGATTCCCTTGGAACTATGTATGTTCCTGAAGTTATGCAAATACAGAAGACTTTGGTGAACTTTATCACTTATGTACAACACCAATAATCGCTGATATCCTTTTTCTCCTTGTAGTGAGTGTATAATAAAGATAAAAAAAGAATTACACTATCTCGAGTAAGAAGTTGCTATCTTCCTCTATGATTCTTATTCTGTCTAGGATAAGTCAAATAGTTGCTCATCACAAGACAGATGCCTGCATACCAGCTTTGACTACATTTTCATTGAGAAGTCAACCATACATATTTTTGGTTAAAATCTTAGAGAATGGAATTCCAAACTAAAATTAATCTGCACAATTTTTTCATTTGCGTCAGAAAAAGTCCTTGCTCTAATCATTTTGGAGAAGTGTTTTAAAGATCTTCCAGTGCAATCTTACTGATTCTTGGAGTGGCTCTCTCTTTCATTTTTCAGCAGCAAAAATTCTATAATGTGAAAAATTTTGTGTATGTTCCTTTGTGCTCATATACAACATAGTAAAGCTCAAGATATTTTGTAGAATAAGACTATTTCTTCTTGGATTGAATTATTTCTTCATTAAAACTGAACAGAAAAAATATCCAGCCTTCCTTTGTGTAGGCTACACACTTATGCCTCATCTTTTTTTTTAATAAAAAATATTTACTATGTGGATCATATTCTAAAACTCCAGTTAAGAAGTGTGGGGAATAAGGAAAATGAATGATAAGGTATCAGAAAAAAAAGGACCTGATTATCTGGAGAGAGTTCTGCTTTGCATTGATATTACGTAATAGTACTGTACTCTGAGATACTCTCAATTTCTTAACCAAATTACCCTTTAAATTACCAAGCAAGGGCCATATGCTTCCCTCATTTATGCTGTGCATATCTTCTCACTTAATTTAAACAAGAGAGACACAGTAAGTGTCTCTTTAGTTTAAAGGAAAGCAGCATGCATTTCTTTTAGTGCAGTTTTCTGAAAGTTACCATGGTGAGAACTGCTTTTTCACAGAGTCCTCATGATCTCTGATGCAGTCTAGAAGTTCCTCCGTTTTACCTTCTTTGAACCATAATCTTTCTTTTCAAGGGCTAGGCCAGACTGTTCTTCAGCATTCCACAACAGCTACTTTATTTTCCTAAGGAGAGTTGTGATTGGATGAATAGCATCTGAGACAAGAAAAAGACTGATTCAGAAATGAACATAAATTTGCTTCTAAATATAAACTAATTCATAACTCAGCAAGACCACAGACATTAATCACATGCCTATAATTATGTGAAGTGTTTATGTAAGACTAACCCCCAACTACATTGGGGTCCATTTTCTTGGAACTATAGTGACTGGACAGACACCAGAATTGAACATATTAAGACTACTTATTTTCGCAGGTCTGTAATTTGATTATTTTTTTCTTGGTGGACTTGTACATGCATTGTGCTACTGGAACGTTTGCTTCCTTCTTTCATACGGTCTAAGATTGCTTATCTAGTGGTGATGGGGTGAGTGATAGAACCAAAATGATACAAATTCTGACAGGAGCTGAGGTTAGCATCTTGGATAAAAAAAGTGCCATGCAACATTTGGCTTGTTTTGCTCTATTTCTAGTCTCCATGATATTATTTCTTTAAAAGAGTAATTGATGTAATGCACAGGATCATGAATAGACTGAACTAGGATTTAGCTGCAATTCTTTATGGACAGTCAGAAGGTGGTCATAACTAAGTAGAGTTCTTGATGAAGTAATTATACAGGATGCTGACACCTACTTCTTGACTTGCAAATTTTAATGTAAAACAATAAATAACTCCTATTAAATCTTCTTCAGTGGTGGTATGGAGTCAGTCTATATCCACTCCTGTGCATCTTATACTAGTTCAGTGACAACATAATGTCATTAAGTGTTGAAAAATTTCCATTTGAATGTGAATGTGAGATGGTGGTGTGGTAGCTGAAATCAAATTCTTTAAGAATTTCTGTGGAGTGACCTGTGTAAATTGGACACACACTTGTCAAGAGGATGGATCAATACCAACTAGCGTAGATCTTTAAGACACAATGTTTAAAAGACTCATATAAGAGTGAGTCCTAACATTCTCCCCTCTAGTACTAAGACACACCCGTCCCTCATTTATAGCTCTGTACATTCTTCCTCTATAACATCACATGCAGCTCTGCCATAGGGTCTCCCAACCAGCTGTACGTAACGTGAAATTAATCATTTTATTGTTGGGAATATGATCCCTGGTAGAAATTCACATTTCAAAGGATTCCAACTGCCCTGTCCTTCCCTGCTGCTGCAGCCAAGAATGGCTCAAAATTAGATGATCCAACTGTCAGCTTCTCTTATACTGGAAAGAAGAATATTGCACTCAGAAACAGAAGGTAAGAGGAGAGAAAAACAGAAAAACATGGTTTAAAGTTCAATGTCTCCCTGAAATCTCAGGACCAGCCAACCAGAAAGGAAAATGCAGAACTGATAAAAAATTTTTTCTGGATCAGTGTAATTCTTCAGTAAGCTACAGCAAAAGGGTACATTTTGAGAACATTTTTAAAGGTTCTGTATCATTTTTAGGTCACCCTGAAAAACTGGATTGCCAGTAAGCCTGATGGTATGAGTGATGATTTGAAACTTGTGGGGTTCATGTCAGTTTTGCAAATGATGTATTTGGATTTATGATCTTCATATGACATCTGTTAAACATGGCTCCCATAGTTAATTCAATACAGTGCACAAAAATCAACCCAGTTTTCAACTTTGACTCCTGGAGAAGAAAGACTTCAAGGGGGTCCAAAAATAATGAAAGACAGTAAAGAAAGTTTTACATGCTTTATTTGGTTTAATCTACTAGTCTCAAAGTACACCAAGTTCATTCAGTGTGGATTTGTGGAACCTAAGTAAAACACTTGTTCTCTCATATTTTTCACTGACTTTTACCACAGCACAATAGTCTTCATCTTCCACAAAGATGTCCAAAGTTTTAGTTTTGCATGTTGTCATAAAGATATAAACATATTTTGCTCTTAGTGCAAATCACTATTACTGCAGATAAGTCATTTTGTGGCTATTCTATATTCTATAGAGTATTTGTATTCTGTATAGTAATTCCATTGCCATTCTTTTACTGCTCCTGACTGTTTCAAATATAGCATAACATATGTAAACCACAGGATGAGAATCTGTGAACCTCCATCACATGCTTGACACACATACAGATGACAGGATTAATTTTGTTAGCCTTATCTGTAGCAGAAGTGAAAAATATGCAGGTGGTGAATAAATAGTATGAAGAGATAATAGAATTACTCAGCCTCATTAAATGGCTACACATTGTGCTATTTAGCAATGCATTCAATAGCCAGGTGTCTTGAAGAGCAGGTACAATAGATTAATAACTGTAGGGAGACTGCACACATCAAGGAAAAACTGTTGAGAGGATTCAATTCATTCTGCTCAGCACCATATGCACAGAGACATGAAACAGTTATTATTATGACATTATCTCAACCTGTCTAATACAGCTATCCCTATTCTTTCACTCAGTTCTCTTTCCTCTGTTATCCTCTTTTCTCTTCTTTTTCAGACTCTAAATCTACAAAGGAACATAACAAGATCTTTCAAATTGAAATCTCACACCTCTCGAACCTTCTTAAGAAAGGAAAGCGTACTATCAACAATACACATTAATCAGTTATAAATGAAAGTAATAACAATCTGCCATGCTCTTCTACCTATTATCATAAGTATTGTGAAATTATAATTTAATAGTATGCAGTACTTCACTTCATAGAAAGAAGTATCCAAGCAGCAAGGCACAAACACTAACAAGTGTGCAGCACAGTCAATTCTCATTGCATCCCCAGGACCTGAATCATTTTTCATCTACAATGTCAGCTTGCCAAGAAGTAGAAGGGAGGAAATAAAACTGCTTCTTCATCTTCACTGTGTAGGAGGGAAGAGGACTGCCACTCCCTTAACACTCTCTGCCTGAAAAGGTGTAATGACCTGTGGTGACTCCGGTGGTGATTCCACTCTGCTGCTGCTGCTACTGTTGTTGCTTTTTAGTTGTTTGTTTGTCTGGTTTTCTAGTCCTATACAGCTGCTGGGGAAAGCTGACTCTTACTTTTACTTTGGATGTGAGGATTGTCTCATATTTGACGCTTAAAATGGCGCAATGCCCCACAGACAGTGGCTAACACCAAAACATTGTTCTGCTGGTACCCCATATGCAACCTGGCAGTCCCTCAACCAAGTAATCTCACTGAAGTTGGTTTGGAATACCTCATCGAAGCATTCTACAGAAAATGCAGTTTCCACAACATAATGTTGTGGATCATTAGAAAAGATCTACTTTGACAAAAGTAAAATAAATAAATAAATTGTAGTGTGGTTGTTTTTTTTGTTTTTGTTTTTGTTTTTTGTTTTGTTTTGTTTTGTTGTTGGTTTTTTTTTGTTTTGGTCAAGGAAGTTGTGTTTGTATCCTTGTTTTCCCAGGTACAACTCTAATCATTAAGGGTTACTGCTGTCTACCTTCAGTTTTGACTGGCAGTGATGGCATAGCCCAGCTCATAGAACCAAAGAGGTGAATGAAGCATTTAGCATATTGCTACTGTGCAACATACTGGCAGCAGTATTAGTACTGGATCAGGTGGATTCCTATTTTTTCTTTAAGCTGACAGCCCTGAAAATGATTTTTCAATGCATTTTCATTTTGGACATTGTCAGTGCACTTGAAACAATAAATAAAAAAATTGATAACTGAGTTGTTTGCTTATTTTAACTCTGACAACCAAAACCATACCAATCTCCAAGCAGTTTACAAGTATGCCTATGTGTGACATGCAGTAACATGTACAGTTCCTATAGAATAGTAATATTGTTTTACTCAGAAGGACAGTAGAGGTGTTTCTCAAAGTGTTGGAATTTTGTCTAGATATAACCTTTTTCAGATAACACTGCACATCATCTGTGAGAGCAAGTTCATGTCTCCTGCATCATTTATGTGTGCCTGTAACCGAGTCGTATAGGAAACTTCAGGCAGATCTTTCTTGCAGTCCAGCAAAAGGAAAGAATGACGGATGTAGTAAGAAAAAACAGAGAGTCCCACCTATAATCCAACAAAAGTCACAGGAAAGTGGAAGAAAAAAAAAATTAGAGAAGGTTCAAGGTTCTTCCTACTTGGATTTATGAAAGAAAGATAATAGCTTTCAATCCTATTGTTAATTAAAATTTGTATTGCAGTGTTCAGAGGATGCTTTCTCAAAGGCTTTTAGTGACAAAATCTGAAAGAAAGTAATACAGTTAAAAATAAGAGCAAAAATAACAAAAAGATCAACATATCAAATAGATTGCTCACTCACTGCTACCCCTGGTGAGATGGGAGAGAGAATCAGAAAAAAGAAAAAACTCATGGACTGAGATAAAGAGAGCTCAATAGGGTAGAAAATGAAGAAATAATAATAATAATAGAATGTACAAAACAAGTAATACACAATGCAATTGCTTACCACCAGCTGACTGATGCCCAGACTGTCCCTAAGCAGCAGCTGCCCCCCTCTCAAACAACTTGCCTAGTTTTATTGTTCAGCATGATGCCACATAACATGGGATACTCTTTCAGCCATTCTGGGTCATCTGTCCTAATTCTGTCCCCTTCAATCTCCTAGTGCACTCACAACTCCTTGTTGGGAGGGAAGTATGAGAAACAGAAAAGTACTTGACTTACTGCAGGTACTACTCAGCAACAACAAAACATCTAGTGCTATCAACATGATTCTCATCTCAAATCCAAAACACAGCATCATACCAGCTAGTAGGGAGAATATAAGCTCTATACCAACCAAAATGGGGGAAGTTTCAATAAAATGCCTTTTTACATGCAACATTTGTTACTGAACATAAATAAGGGTGTTAACAAAGGTCTGGTAAGAGTGAAAAAACAGTATTTCCAGTGCTAACATTCTCAATTTATGTTAAGAGCCAGACAGGCTACACTTAGATGTTGAAGATATTCAGTTAAAAATCTTCATGGAGACAATTAGACATAGTCTATGTTATATTTATATCATGACAGTAACATTGTTTCTAATTGTGTTTAATTGTTCCAAGTTTGCCTTTTTTCGGTTCTGATACTAACTCAGATTTGTATCACACAGAGCTCAATGACATGTTTTCAAAAACTCTGAAATACTACTGATGTCCGCAGAGTGTCAAATTACCACGCTGCCTAGTTCTTAAGCAAAGAGAATTTATTATGAATTTGTTACTTGAAAGAAAAGTCCAAGATAATTTTAGTCAGTGGAAGGCTGGGCTACACTCATCAGAAACTGTATGAATTGGTTTAATGTTCTTGGAAAAGGGCAGATGTGATTGATGAAAACTAAGGCATAAAGATATCAAATGTTTTCATAAACTCAGAAATAAATATTATAAAGATTCCGTTTCTCTTCATTTATGCTTCCAACCACCTGGTAATCCCAGCAGATAATCCAGTGTTTGACACAACAATGGAAATGTTTCTATTGGAAAACAGTCCTTGCATTATGTGCTCAGTTTTTAGCCAAGTGGTTTTATCAAGTGGCAAACAACCGTTTTATGACAACTGCTCCTGTACCATTCATTTTTGGTGTCTGTTTTTATTTTAAAAAATATATATTTATGTGCAGTGATGCATTAAAACATCAGTTTCTTTCAGTAGCTGCTACACACTTTTTTAAGTTCCCTTTCCAGCATATGACTGTGATTTTAGAATTAGATTTTAGAAGAAGAGAATGTATAATAGATACTTTCTTTTCTTTATAATGCCAGTTTAACATGTTTTTCTTTGGTGACTTCAACACAAAGCAGCCTCAGCAAACTATACTACCACAACCATAGCACAGGCTACCCAGAGAAGCTGTGGATGCCCCATTCCTGGAGGCACCCAAGGCCAGGTTAGATGGGGCCCTGGCAGCCTGAGCTGGTAGGGGGCAGCCCTGCCCATGGCAAGGGGTTTGAACTAGATGACCGTTGAGGTTCCCTCCTACCTAAGCTCTATGATTCTATTAACGGTTTGGTTTCTTACTCCAGTTCTTTGTTGAATGCAATGCTAGTTGTTTTGTTAAGCTTTCAGTATAAGTGTTTTAATGCTACCTTGAAAAAATGCAATTTTCAGCAGCTTCCTACCTGCTAAAACGGTTTTCAGTGGGAAAGATTCCTTCTTTTCCTCGTTTTCCTGTAGTATTATCAGAGGCTGGCAGTGATAAGTGTAATACCTTCTTCTTTTTTGACATTAACACTATTAAACATAAGTTCTCATGAGTAACTCATTGCTTTCTTCCAGGGACCCAAGAAAACTTCGGCAGAATACTGATTCTTTAAGTTTGTGAAAAAATGATTTTCAGAATCTGTGCAGAAAGTAGAACCAATAGAAATATAAATCAGCAAAAAAATAAAGGCATAAAGGATATGTTGGGGGGACACAGACTCCCACTCACAACTATTCTGGTGTTGTAATAGAGTTTCATTGCAAATAAAAAGTTCTATAAGTAAATGGAGAGGAGATCTCCATAGGCTTTTTACGATTATAATTGTCTATATTGCACCAAAAATACAAAAAAAAAGAGGGAATAAAAGAAGAAAAGATCTCCCCAGAATGAAAGCTTCACCAAGTTTCAGTAGACAACAGAAGTAGGGTTGGTGATAAGGTTACAGCTTATACAGGTTATAGCTTCTGCCCTGTCCAATTCTAGGTGTCAGTGCAACAGAAAAAATAGCTACCTCTGTGTTAGACTAATGGGAAGACTTATCATGTTAAAAATCTGAACTTATGTGCTGGAAGAAAAATAGCTGTTACTTTTATGAAATAAAGCCAACACTTTGTTATTTTTCTTTTTTTGTCAGTTTGCTTTTGACAAAACTCTTGTCTAAAAGCTGTGAGCACTCTGAACAAAAGCTATTTCTTGAGGAATGCTGGTCAAACTTTTTTCTTTTTAAAGGAAAATATTACATCTCAGAAGAATAAAGAAAACAGTTTAAGTATTATGTTGGCAACCTGGAAAACAGCGCAAGGTTCACCCTTCCTAAACAAGCCCTGTGCTATTGCTTTTTAGCTTTGATGTCACATTTCTGCTTCTTCTTTACAAGGACCCTTTTCTATCACATGCGGATATACTGAATAGCAGGGTGGTATAAAGATGTTCAAAATGGTTTGTGCCAAGGGGCTAGTACTGCCTTTCATTTTTAAATCTTGCACTGAAAGCTAGATCCAGAGCACCTGGCTAGCCCAAGTAATTAGCACCTTTTCTATGGAAGATTGTCCCTAAAGAAGGAGTTCAATTTGCATTACTGTGCACTCATTTTTACATTTGCTCATGTATAACTGAGAACATGGTTCTCAGCTTGTTAAAAAGAGGCACTCAAGAATTTTTAATCAATAAATTCACAGCTGGAAAACTGCTTCCCTACCACAAGAAACACAGAAAAATCTTTGGGAGAGTACCCATACATGAGTACTTTTTCACTGTGAAGATTATTTCAGTCTGGATAAGACCGTATTTCAACCATGTGAGAATAAAAGCATGTTTAAAAACAACTCTGAACATTTATAACAGTTCTGTGTATATGAAGTAGCTGTGAACTGGAAATTCTCTTCAGTTTGAATTAACTGGGTTTGTAAACTTAACTGACAACTTCCTTTTTTCTTGTAAGTTTGTATATGGGTGGCAAGCTAGACACAATCCTAAAGAACATGGCATTATGTGCAAAAAAGAGGTAAATACTTTGAAGAACAACCTATGCAGAATTGTGGCTATTTCAGCTGGATTGGAAGCATGCTAATTAGTTCTAAAGCTGGAACTGATACACCACTATATAATACTTCAATCGCTGTGATATCTGCAGAATGTATCTTGAGTCAACACTTGCACCTGTATCATTTTAGAAGGGAAGCATATGCCAGAGAAGATAGCTTTTAGTTTAAGAA
This sequence comes from Odontophorus gujanensis, assembly GCA_013399175.1. NCBI lineage: Eukaryota > Metazoa > Chordata > Aves > Galliformes > Odontophoridae > Odontophorus > Odontophorus gujanensis. The sequence goes on from VXAB01011855.1 coordinate 168,027, forward strand.
GTCATTGGATCCAACGCTATTTGCATAGTTGGCAACATTCAAAATCTGTGCTGTTCAAATTAGTTCATTCAGAACCATATTTGCAAAACTGAGTGCTTAATTTATATCTCCATCCAATACAATTTCTAAACCTCTATTAACATTAAAAAGAAGCAAATGCATGAAAGTAAATATTCAAAGGTATCAGTAATTACTTGTATTTTTAAATAATTTGAAAAAACACTGCTTAAAAAAAAATCAGCATCTGCTTTTGCAGCAGTTTGTTTTAAACTTGTGGCTTTGATAGTTTAGTTCAATGGTTCTCAAACTCTTTGAACCATGCATACTTGCCATCATAATCTTAATTCAGAATTATATAAAGATGGTATTGTTATGAAGCCCACCATAGACCACTTGCGGCTACAGACAACAATTTGTGAACTGATGGTTTATCCTCCTGAAAATACCTTTGTTGTACTAATGTAGTCTGCTGGAATATGGAATTGATGACTTTGTTAATGTCTGTTGCCAGATGTTTAGTCTGTGTATTTTCATACATCTTGTTTTGGAGCTAATTACCTATGAGATAGTTAAGTTCTACAAGGCTCACTTCTATTGGAATGGCTGCACGTAAATTGAACTGAGCTTGCATTTCTCTTTACACAAAAATCTCTCCAAAACTGCTGCCAACCAACATAGTAGAGAGCACGAATGAATAGTGCAGCATGAGATGTGATGCTGATTAGAGCATAAGATCAGGCTTCTAATGACTGGAGCACCTGGACTTTTGGAGCACAAGCCCAGCATGACTGCTGATTTCCCAAAAATCCATTTCATGTCCAAAATAAGCTACTCCTCAAAAATTAAGTTACTAGTTAAATTCATACTGTGCTCTAGAAAATAATAATTCTGGAGATAGATAGCAGAAGAATTATTAAACAAGAAGGAACTGTGCTTTTGATTTTTAGTGAATTTTGTACTTGGAAGCCAATGTTTTAGTTGAGAAGAGAAAGAAATTAACTCTTATTTATTATCTGAACATTTAAAATGAAACATATAGATAGTAACACCTTTAATATGCAATTTACTCTTGTATTTAGTCTAGGTTTTAAGGAGTACCAAAATAAAAGACTACACATTATTTTCTTTCATCTTCATTATTTATTTTTGTAAGCTGCTAAAACTGTGCCTTATTTATTGCAAGTCATCCATGCATAATTCTCTGTAGTTTGAAAAACTGCATCTAACATTTTCACCCCAACTGTATAAATTGCATTGATTTATTTCTGACTCTGAGGCCTAAAACCATTTATTACAACAACAAAACATCCTCCAATTCTTGTGATCAAGGAACAAAGTCTACTCATTTACTGTGTAGTGAGAATTGACAGATGGCCAAATGGGGTGATAGATTTGATTTTAATGTATCTTAAGAGAGTAAATGAACCAAAGACAATCTTCACCTCATGTGAAAAGTTGGATTTTTGTGCGGCTTTTCTGCAACAGTGAGGTGCAATTCTCACAGCACTTCATTGATTTTCCAACCAACCATGACCACTCAGATGTCAAAAAGTGGAGTCAAAGAATTTTTATAAATTGTTTTTGTTTTTTTTACTGTTTGCCTACAACTGCATAAACTGGCCTGAATATGCAGAACATAAACCACAGTTCAGTGTTTCGTGCTTTTTTTTTCTTCTGAAAAAATCTTTACATGTTTCATAGGTCATGCATTTTTAACTTTGCATCAGATTAAGAGGCTATGTCAAGAGAATCATTTACATCATAAAGATAATGAGAATAAAATTTCCTCTCTTCTCCACAGCTGTTATTTTAACATATATCATTGATAATAAAGCACTTCGTCTTTCTTGCTTTAAACTTTGATTAGGGCTGGATTCCAACAGCAGTACATGAAATATAACACATGGAGTAATGCAATAAACCCAAAATAAAGTAGATCACATTAATATTTCCATGCACTATTTTCAACCAACAATTTATTTATAAATACTTCAGCATCATTAGACACAGAAAAAGTAATTATATGGCATGTGTCAAATACAGTTAGTGTGTTACTTAGGTAGAGCCAAGTGTGTTTGGAGACTGCTAAAGAATTTGTAATGCAGACTTAAATGTTACCGAATAGGATAAATACTTCCAGTCACAGGCAGAAGTGTCTCAAAACCAGTGGTCTTTAAGTGTTTAACAGAAGTTAAAATATTTTATTTACAAACTACTTTTGAATGAATTGGTGTTTTTTTTAAATCAGTGCAGATGGAATGAAATTTGAATGGTACAGGATAAGGGGTATTAGTCATCAGTCAAATGACATGTCATATGGCAATTCCTTCAGTGGATAATGCCACCCAAAATTGTGAATTATGTGTCTAATCTACACTGCAGAAACCTTCTCCCTTTTTGGTTCCCTATGGGAAATACTTCAAAAAGCTTTCATCTCATGGCACGTTCTATACTTTAACTGTTTATTTGGTAATAGTATTTTTGTTGTATTTAGAATTCAGGTATTTTGATATAGGAGAATCAGCTATCATAAAATTCTTCCTGTTTGAGTGAGAAACTGTGATCATTTTACCAGTTGGAGAAGTGGGATGTTTTTCTTTCTGTCTCTGGAAGGAATTTGGACATTTCACCACATGTCATTTATGCAAAACTTGGTTTTTAAACTGACTTCACTTTGCAAAATCAAGGGCTACATTTTTGGAGATAAGAACTGATAGTCAGAAATATTTTGTTCTAAAATTTTTCACCAGCAAATCATGCTAAGACTGTTGAAGAATGGTCCATCATCTTTTCTAATTACCAGTCATAAGAGTATAGCTTTCAAAGTGCACTGATGAATTAAAATGATTATGGTTTTTTTCTCTGGATCCTCATTTTTCTGCTCACCTACATATGCATGGTCATTCTTGCAGATTTCTTAAAGAAATTATGGATGCAAAATAATTCCTCTTCACATTAAAAAGTTTTTAGAAAGATAAAGTTCAGCAGGACTTTGGATGAAGTGCTAGGTGGTTCCAGTGAAAGACTGAAAGAAAGTATAAAAAATTTGAAAGGAAAAATTTTTATCCACAGGTTTATATATTTTAATTCCAACCCTTTCATTCATCCCCAGGAAAAATTGCCTATTGGTATGCCTAACAGAACAGGCCTCATAAGCAAGATGAGCTTGTTTTTACAAATCTGGAGTAGCATTGGTATATCTGCAATAACAGATGAGTAGAAAGAAATTATGTGGAAAATCAGGCAGAAGTTGTAGGAGGTTCAAATTTTGCAAGGTCCCATGCAACTGCCTCAGCTGGGCCTGTACTGTCATTGACAACACCTGTAAATCAGAGCAAAGAATTCTTTGACAGGAGAAAGGTTCATTAAGGCTGTGAATTAAGTGAAAACATAATTTCTCGTCAGATAACTGCGAGCAAAGATACCCAAGACCAATTTTAGCTAACCAAAAGTATGCAGTGTAGTTACCTTCACACATTTTATTCTTCATTAACCTCTTTATCAATAATGGGAAAAAAAACAATAGGCTTCTCTGCAGATATTTTCATCTCCAATCCAGTTTTCATGTCAAGTTATCTCTCTTATACATATGAAGATGTGACAATGAGTGTGATGAGTTATCTTTCTAGTTCATGGGTTGCCAAGATGGAAACTCAGTCAAATCCAGAGATGACTCCTGCATTATGGGCCTCAAAGAGTAAAGTGCACTGACTAGACCTGTCTTAAGTCAGTTCTTCTTAGATTGTGAATTTTCTCCGGTAATTAATTAGGAATTTAACATCCAGTTTCAGGTTAGTCTTGCTGTGATCTGGGTGCATCCTGAGGCAGAAACTTGGGTACCATGGAAACTATGAAATACTAATATTTTGGCTATATCTATTTAACTATATCAACTTTCATCCCCCATTATAAAGAGTACACTCCAGTCATTGTTTGTTATCCTTTTCTGAGATTGCCTTGGTGTACAGAAAATGTAGCATCATGGAGGAAATACTTTAATCCTACCTAACTTGTGTCCATATCATGACAATTTTTTGAAGGTCTCTTATTTTACGTATTATTACTGACATGAAAATATGCACCTGTTTTTCAGCTATGATATGCTAAGTTCTCTTTCTTTCTACTTTGAAATATTTCTGAGATTCTACTGATTCTTGAAGGATTGTTACTGTGAATGCAACACACTGTTTAGTTCTGTAGTATACTGTATGGTTACCTACTCATGCCTTTCGATTTGTCTCGGAGCAAAGCTTTGTTATTTGTCAGGCTCAGTTCATATTGTTTGGAACAATGCACACTAATACCATGACATTCAGACTAAACAAATGGCAATAATTTTCAACCTCACTAGTTATTTGGATATATCCAATTATTTGCATGGGTAAATGCGTCTGCATGTATGTATAATAGTGACTAATAATCCCTATTCTGTTATTGACCCATCATCTATACTCTGATTGAACCCAATAGGAAATATTCATGCAGAATAATTGTGAAAACAGACTAAGCATATAATTAAAAGATAATCTGTAAAAATTAGAAATTTAAATACAGAGACACGTGCATAAGTTATGTTTTCTGAAATCTCTCTGCTCTTGACAGGAAGGAGAACACTGGTTCCAGTTTCTCCATTTTGAAAAATCATGTGCCTATTCACAGTTCTAACTGTTGCTGCACAGTAACGTGGATCACATAAAATAATTTTCAGATCATATTCTAAGCTATATTGTTCTCCCTAAGAACACAGTTTATGTCATAAAGTGTTTTTATCCCGGATAAACTACCCAAATATTCCTTCGGAGCCATCGACACAGATGCTGTTAATGTTTATTTACTCAACAATAATCTTTACAAATCCTTAACAAGCTGGTTGTTACCAGTGTGTAATTTCTCATTTGGTAGTTAATCATGCTGATAAAATGTCTAACCCAGAATAGATCCAATAAATCCATTATTAGCCACAGTAAATAATAGCTTATAAGAAAACATCCTGATAATAAAATGACAACACAATCAAAAACTGTAAAGAACAAAATTGTTCGTATACCATTAAAAAAAAAAAAAAAGAAGAAAAAAAAAAAGTGGAACAGGTTCCA
>VXAB01011855.1:173217-185392 GCA_013399175.1 Odontophorus gujanensis
TAAGAAAACATCCTGATAATAAAAAGACAACACAAAAAAAAACTGTAAAAAAAAAAATTTTTCGTATACCATTAAAAAAAAAAAAAAAAGAAGAAGAAAAAGAAGTGGTACAGGTTTCAAGAGAGAAGTCAGCAAGGATGGAAAAGAGAAGGTAACCCACAGTTACAACATTTTTTTAGGCGGGTGAGATGTTATCATCCCTCACTTGGTCATTTGCAATCTAGAGATTTATAAAAAAGATTTTGGTTTTGCTCAATCCAGATCTTCACCAGCCTTATTTCTCTTCAAAGACGAAAAGCTATAGAAGTGTTTACTGATGCCAGTGCTGGAATAACTTGATGAGACTTTGTTTAGAAAAGTGAACGCTCAAGGGGCAGAGGATAACTTAAATGACAATCAGGCAATAGTATGAACAAAGGAAGCAGATTATTCAAGTAAGAGCCATAGGTCTGACATTAGAGAAAAAAACATTGTATAAGAATGGAGAAAATTTTCTGATGATAAAGTCAGGATTGTAGTACAAGTGCTGGAGGATTACAGCCCTATTTAGGTGAGTCATTAGTTGCCTTAATGATCCAGTTCTGCAAAATGTAAAAGAGGAGAATGTAAAGTCATAAATACTTAAAAGGACCTTTTTTTTATGCCACTTTAAGCTGATGACAATAATTCCCTGATATGGTACAAAGAAAGTAAAAGAAGTGGTAAGTACAAACATTAATCTACTTTTATAAAATGGCAGTTACGAAGGCTTCACAACATGAACCAATACAAATGAAGTCTGCAAACCCAAAAGCTATCCTGAGTGAATAAACTGCTAAGAAACCCATATTAAACTCCTGAACTCATTATTATATCTTTGCATAATAAGGTGATATTATACATCTGTTAAATTACAGGGGTCAAAATTTAATTAAGTACAGGTTTACATTATGAACTAATTTTCTACATATTTCTTTCATTCACAACATTAACATTACTGGAATACATAAATATGTAGAAGGGAACAGGATGTATTCAGTAGCTAAAAGAAGTTAAAAGCATCCGGAAAAAAATGCATGAGGATATGTATCAGGAGAAACTAGCTTTTCATTAACCTCTCCCACAAACACAAATGTGTCATACAGTGTGCATAAATTTGTAAGAGGACGATTTTAAATTTGCCTTTTATTTACTCAACATAACCACTCCTTTGAAACCATTAGGATTTTTCTTGTACATAATACTTATGTCATTTAAAAAATGTGCATTGTTAACCCAATAGTCTATAAAGACTCCATGCAGAGCAGTTACTAGGGATCCATAACATAATAATGTCTTAGATGAATTTAGTTGGGAGTCATTTGAGTATATTAGATGATTAAAAGTTGTGTACACATGCATATTACCTGATTTGGTTTTTAAACAGAGGAACCATTTTCTTTATTCTCCACATCGATTCCAAAATAATGTAAGAGACGTTGTGGCATGTGATATTACCCTGTACCTGTGGGAGTTTTGTGTTTAGAGAGAGGAAATTTTTTTTCTTCATTTATAGTGTAGATTTATACCCAACAAATTAAAACAACTTTTGAACAGTAAGACATGCAGTCTTTCTGTTAACTTATCTTGTTGCACACCAGCCCTAAGTATAAATTCCTGTTTAGCATCCTGTGACTGTTGAACACTTGATGATGTTTTACCAACTGTTCCATGAGATGCTGGGCTATGATGAAATGTTGCTGTGGTTGATCGTTAAAAAAAAAAAAAGAACTAAAATATCAAAGCTATTAAACACTCATACCAAACTACTCTTTGATACTTAAAAAGGTAGGATTTTTCTGAAGAAATGTGGCACATACCAAATAGTTAAACATCAGAAAAATTACAGTTGGATCATCAGAGTGGAAGGAAGGAATTCGGAAGGAAGGAATTAGGANAACCATGAATGAGCTTATCAGTAATTGTATTCATTGCACATTTTATTAAAACAGAAAACAACTAAATGTATAGTTTTCCCAGAAACTGAAGTCTTCCACTCAGATCTCTCACACTGAATTCATATGATTTCATGTTGGTTTTGGTGGGATTTGCTTAAGGCCTGAAGTTCAAACAAACTTTGAACTGTAATATTGTGTTAGTTTTTGTCCAGAAAATAAGCTTACTTATCTCTGCAAAATACTGTTAGCTGCACACTGATATGAGAGCAATTTACCGCTTTCACAGTAAAAAAACAACAGTTCAGAGTGTCTTTATTTAAACACAGATGAGATATGGATACCTTGTTCGGTAATCTCTGTCACAGCACATGCAGACCTACACTCAGAAAATGAATAATGATTTATGTCCACTGGTCAAAAGACCTTCTCAAGACATCAAAACAGACCCCATCATGCCTCTTAAGTGAAAAATATAAAATGAAACAAAAAAAATCAGGAGCATAGTCTTTTGGCAGCATAGCCAGAGAAATCTGAGATTAGCCCTTAAGGGAATTCTTATTCTCAAGTGGATGTAAATGTATTCATCAATGCAAAGAAATGCATAGTGTGTTATATACACAATACATTAATAAATAGCCACACATTAAAAAATAATGAGATTTTCTACAAAACAACATCCTGTGGTGTTTAGGGTCATAAAAAGGACAGTAAAGAAAGGTAGGGAGGGAGATTATGTGAAAATCTGATTAAAATACTGAAACCCTATCCTATATATAAGATACAATAAATATTTCATCATCTAACTGTAAACAAAAGAACAAGTGCAGTAAAATGTAATTAAAAATGTAAAAGTGTGGAGAGAGATTTATTTTACCACAGTGATATTAATATTAGAAATAATATGTAAATAGATATCAAGGTTCTTCTGCCAACACAGTGGAAAATAGTTGTTCATTTTCTATAATGAGCTTTCATCTATTTCTTCTTTTTGACTTTCACTTTAAGTAGTTCCAGTGATTTATGAATAGTGATGTTCTCAGTCACTGGAAAGCTCTAACAAAGCTTCAAATTCTAGTATTTCCCATCAGATATCATTTACCATTTTTATGATCTTTGTTTTGAGACTGGGCAATAGGCTTAACGACAGCGCAGAACATTCGGCAGAAATATGAATTCTTTCACACTTCTGGCTTGTCATGGAAAGAGGATGAGGCATCCTTGTGGTTTGTGAGCCACAGCCCATAATATAAGACAGAGAGATACTCTAGTTCAGCTATATTTGACACACCACAGGCACAACAACTCTTAACATACAAAGCACAATTTCGGTACATGAACAGCATTCCGGTTTTCATCTCATCATACTTAAGTCTGTGGAACATCTTCCTAGTGAAGAATCCTGTACATGAAGACTTTACCTTTGAAATATGTGGTACTGACAGTGAACTGGAGCTCTGGTTCTGCATCTGGCTGGCTCTGTTGCTGCTACAAAGTACCACAGGCACTTTCTGACAATTAAGGAAAAGCTGGCTTAATGAATTAGAGAATATAATAGAAAACTGTACCTCCTGGTAAATAATTGCATTTCTGCTATCCATAGTGTCAGGCTGTAAGCTCTGCTTATCCACAGCTTTGAGGAGGCATACAGCTGTAGAAATGGAGTATTTGGTCTTATTTTTGAGGTGGTGCAGTACAGATCTGGATGATGGCCTCCAGCTCAAAAGTACTACTTATTTTGACATTACAGTTATACAAATACTGGAAAGGATTCCTAATTCCTATGAATGTGTACATTAGAATCACAGAATTGTAGGGTTTGGAAGGGGCCTCTAGAGATCATCGAGTCCAATCCCCTTTCCAAGGCAGGCTCCTCAGCCCAGGTTGCACAGGTAGGCATCCAGGCGGGTCTTGAAGGTCTCCAAAAAGGAGACTCCACCACCTCTCTGTGCAGCCTGTGCCAGTGCTCCATCACTGCACTGTGAAGAAGTTCCCATGCACGTTTGTGTGGAACTTCCTATGCTTCAGTTTGTGGCCATTTCCCCTCCTCCTATCACCACACACTGCAGAGAAGAGTCAAACCTCATCCCTTTGCCTTCTGCTCCTTAGAAATTTATAGATATTTATAGATATTTATTAGATTTAAGTTAGAAACATATCACAAATAAGCTTTAAGTGTATAAATGCAATTTCAGTAGAACAACAACCTCAGATAACACAGGCAATTTAGTAGATCAAATTCCTTCTTCTTCCAGTAACTTCTTATCCTTTTAGTTTGAACTCATTTTCTAACACCCAAAGGGAAAAAAGACTACGCAGCATGACCTGAAAGGCTACAAATCTGGGCTATTTTAGAACAAAGTAAGGTGAGAAGAACAGTACATTTTCTATGAAAATGTAAATTCATTGAAATCAAAGTGCTAGAAGGGAAAAATGTCAATGGGAAAAAGCTGAACTAAATAATTTAAGCTTTCTCACTTCGTTATCTAATTCTTCGAAATACTGAAATAAAATAATTCAGCACTACCAATATGCATTCTACTGATTCTTCGATGAATTGTTTTAAATTTTGTATTCTATTAGAAATAACATATTAACTATTCTTGCAAATCACCTAGTTTTGTTATTTTAAATCTATCCTACCGGCTATTCCTTCCCTTTTTCAAAACACTAGTGGATTTTCTGCTTTATTTTCTTTCTTGAAATGTTGTACAATTCAGATGTATGTTGTAGTTATCTTCTTCTCAGTGCCAAATGAAGCAGAAACAACCACAGTATTATGGTATAATTTCTGTAGCTGTTGTTAGAAGGAATGCAAAGTTTGACTTTCAGTCTTCAACATACCTTGCTAGAACTCCCTGGAACTCAAATGCAAAGATTTTTCAAGTTTAATAAGGCTGTACATGAGGTCATTGGGTCACACTAACAGGTCACAGGGCTGTGTCAGTCCCTATAAAAGTGTATAAAAAAAAGAAAGGGGAAGGGAAGGGAAGGGGAATGAAAAGAAAAATGCCTGTAATGTTTAAGACACATTGCCAAATTCCTTCTTGTTGAGACAAAGAATGAAGTTGGTGCAAGAAATTTCTTACGACATTTTCTTCAAAATAAATGGTAGGAGGTAAATATTTATCAATGTTTATGATCCTGTTGAAGCCAATTGAAGTTATGCTCATGAGTTTTTGCATGATATAGTATGCATAACTGATCTGGATAGTTTACAAAGCATGATAAATATTTTGCAAAATCTGTCATTAAAAAATATTCACCACTACATATTTCCCTGCTGAAGGCTGAAAACACCTGAATATTTTTCAGGAACCAAATATATTCCTTAGAATGTGCTTAGTGCCCAGGAAAGTTAACTAGTTTGTTTCAGTTGTACCATCTAAGGTACTGGTCAACCAACTGATTTCTCCAGTGAAAAGCTCACAGTGAAGTCACTTTCTTCTATGTGTGTTTTAATATTATAGTCCTTTATCACTGTCCAGGAGGCTGCATTACAGGACATTGAGCTCAGTTATATTTGTGAGAGTCATCCTCCCTCTCATTCACTTGTCATGAAAAAATATGTTCATTGTGATATCTTCATCTGCCATGATCTTTGTTCTTATTGTTTTGTTTTCAATACATACTTAAACTAAACATTTATATTACTAAAAGTAAGATCTAACACAAATTTTTGGTATTTGTTGAGGCTGATGTTAATACTCAGCCTTGAGGACTTCAAACCCAGTGTCAACGGTCAGCTCCCAAGACAGTTATAAGGTGTCAGCTATTGTGTACCTCACAGAGTCTAGGTCACTTTTTCAGATTTTTCAGGTTGAGGCAACAGAGTACCTTTGAAGAAAGACACACAATCTCATATATAGCTAAACAGAAAAATTAAAAGAAAGCGTTAGAAGCAATTAAAGCACAATTTACAGAATTTGGAATTAGAGAGAAGATATTGAAAATCACTAAAGATATGTAAGTAGGACTATAAACTCCCCCACATTTTTTTTATTTTATTTTTCTTCATGATATGGTATGCAGGACAACTAATGAAAGGCTTTATATAAAAAAATGTACATCTATGCTTAGTTATTTTAATGTAATCACTAAAAACAAAAGGACAGCAGTTAAAATAGTAGATACATAATCTGACTTTCTTATTGTTTCATCTCACTTCAAGGCAAATCCACTGGAAGTTACCAATGACATTAAGTTTATGTAAAAATTATTGGTTACATATGTTTAAATTATATTAAAAATATCTTCTTAGAGCAGAAAGTCAATGCTAAAAAAAACTATTTTGTAATTCTGATGTTTTAACATATTTCAGGTAAAACATTTTAGGAAAATAAAAAGGAAAGATGGGAAAGGAAGGAAAGTTACAGAAAAATTACAGTTGGGTCATCAGAAGGGAAGGAGGGGAGGGAGGGAGGAAGGCAGGGAGGGAGGGAGGAAGGAAGGCAGGAAGGAAGGCAGGAAGGAAGGCAGGAAGGCAGGAAGGAAGGAGGTCATTTGTCATATATATTCATTAAGTTAGAGGTAAGTGAAAAAAAATTACAGATACTCTCTGCTAAATTAAAAAAAAAGTCTTCTGAGTAAAATTCATTCAGTTGTTATTTATCTGATTACTGTTTTGATATGGTATACAGTATGGCAATGTATTTAAGGCTATTTCCCTGCTGTGTTGTGGTGCTCAATTTGTAAAATCTTCAGAATCTAATCTGTACTACTGTTTCAGTTCTTAAGAGATTTCATATATTTGCAGTACTTAAAAAAAGATTTCATTTTTTGAGGCAAATTCTAAAGTTACTCCAGTCCGACAGAACTGACAGAGTTTTATTGTGTGGAGAAGAGGTGAAGTAAGGAATTGTCTATGTATTTTCAAGTCATTTGTAAGTCAAATTTCATATGTGGACACAATTTATCATTTCTAGCATATCTTGTTTGAGAAGTGAGTGAGATCCAGCTGGCTCTTCCCAACAACACAAATCGTGTATTTCTCATGACTGAAAACGTCCTTGAAAGCAGCAGTGTCTTGGTTCTTAAAGTCATTTTCCTTACAGACTTGTAATTCTTACTGAAATATGCAGTATGTAACTGAGGTCAGCACAGCTTTTAGCTTGTCATATATTCTAAAATTATACTGTTTAACAGGTAATGTCATGGATTATAAAGCCAAAAAAACAATACACTGACCAAACTACCTAATCACTTTGTGCTGAATTCAATAGGCAACATTTGAGAAAGGTAGATAAGTCAGGGGGAATTCACACCGTTAGATCTGGGCCATGGACACAGAGCATGACTTGGAAATAGAAATACATGGAAATAAAGTTTGCTTAGATAGAAGCATTTTGGGTTTCAAAACTAAGAAAACCTATTCTTGGAGGAAAGATTTAAAAAAAAAAAATTCCTCACACATTCATGGATATTTGGAAGCATTCAAAGACGTTCATACAGTTGACAATACTACAAAAAAAAAAATCCTGTAGAAAAAGTATTTGGACAGCTTTGATAGGCTTATTCAACTCTAAAATATGGCATGAAAGAAATAACACCAAGCTCATTCTATTATGGTTAGACAATCTCAAGAGTTGCCTGAGGCTTATGATAATTTTCACTATTATCATTATAATGATAATTGTTTTAATACCCTGATGTTCTGGTATGTTTTTATCTCTGCATCCTGTTTCAGTAAGCCAAAAATGTGAAAAGTCCCATCCTTGCAGAGAAAGACTGCAATAAAGTTCATTGCCTTTGCTTTGCTATTTGATTGTCTTGTACTCTTTAACTTCCCTGTACAGGTCCAGCAACTTTGGGGAAGGAGGTGTAATGTCTCTTGGAACACCACATCAGTCACAGTATGGAGTGTGTAACAGGTTAAAGGAAAACAACATTCAATGATCTTCCATGTACAAGGGTAGCTCTTCAAACTTTCAAGTTTGTTTTTGTGACAGTCTGCAAAAAGAATAGAAAATGTCACAACATGACTCCTTTCTCATGACAGCAGTTGTAACAAAAATGGGAAATAATAGAAGCAACTCATTCTAGACTTGCAATTTTCAGATAGTAATCACTTCACCCTTCTTGGATTCTGTCAAGAGTTCTCTGGTCTGATTTCTTAAAATGAAAATTCACTCTTTATCCTTAAAACAAAACAATTACAGTTAACTCTGTTCTCTCAGAATATGTGATTACATCAAATCTGGTCTATGAAAGGTGACTGTCTTCTAAGAGAAAAAAAGTACAGTGGAAGTCTTTTAACCTATGTTTTTCTTGTTTTACCCATCAAATACCTAAAATAACAACACTTGTCCAAAAAGGAAAACAGCAAAATTTACAATTCATGCTATTGGCTACCATTACTTATTGAGTCAGTAACATTAGGGAGAAGATTAGGCATGGACAACTTTTCAAGTGTTGCTATCCAGTAGAATACATAATATATCACAAAATAATAATTTCAGTAACAAAGACATTTAAAAAAAATGCAAAACCAAAAAATGCAATGTGTAATCAAGCCAATAAACTTCCTCGGTGTCTTTGAAATCTTTTAAGATAAATGTAGTGTCAGTAGGCTAAAAACGCATCTGGACAAGTCACAGTGCATCTTGTAGTCTTTCACTGATCTCCAGTAATGTTATCTATACATTCTCAGTAATGCATTTAGCAACAAGACTAACAGTATTGAAAGTGAATTCATCTCTTTGTAGCATTCTTCTGTGTAATACAGTGTTTTAGGCACAGGTTTTATAATCCAAGTTTTAGCAAGGGACATGGTGCTCATTACTTCCTTTTTAGCTGTATGTTTTGAAGAATTCATTCTATGGTTTGAAAGCAAAACTGAGAATTTACCTTAATTTCTGTATTCATAAGATCCGCCTTCATAAATCCATTGCGTAACATCCAGTCAAAGATATAACATTATTGTATCAAGCTTATACTTGTCTATAAAGACGGTAATGTCTGCATTATACTTTGTGGAGAATAACTGATTGACTACAGTGCAAAGCAATTAACAGCTATAGTATCAGCAACCATGTTATAGGGTTATATCACCATAGGGAGCAGCACTTAGGAGAGAAGCAAAAGTATAGCTTCACAATTTTTTTTAACATCCATTAGATTGATGTGGTAAGGAAAGAAGTAGTATTTAGATTGGATAAATTAGAGCAATATTTATTAGTTTGCATTCTATGACGATAATAAGGTGTAGCCTAGAGAAAAGAACACTTAAAGTTGCAATAAACAAAAGGTCTGTAAATGAAGGAACTTGTGGCCTGAAGTAATCTTCTCAGTATTATTTCCAAGTCATTATTTGTCTTAATAGACTTAATTTTTGTCAGTATAAGAATTCAAGCAAACTAATATGACCACATAATTTCTCTATAACTAGAAAAGGTCGAAAGGGAAAGCAGTTGGAAGTTATTCCTTAAGATAAGCATTATGAAATGGAACCTGTTTCATTTGTCTGTATGACAAAGAAGCATTTATATTGTGGAAGATACACTGACCTCTTTAATAGTATAACATTATGTAAGTATAGCAAAAAGATACACAGACCTCTTTAATTGTATATCATTATGTAAGTATAGCAAAAAGTCTCACTTTTGAGATGCCTATTATTTCTGATTATAAGCAAAATCTATCTGTTAATCATTTAATACAGAATTTTCCACACTTCGTCTTTCAGTACATCTGGGAAAGTTTTTATTTGATGGACAAGATTTATTTAACTTTCTGTTATATTTGAAACTAGTCTTCATGGCTTTATTTTGCATTCAGTCAAGGAAATAAATCTGCCCAATAAGATAACTATGTATATAATATACATAGGGTGACTTTACTTCAGAGCAGTCATATTTTGTAGACAGGAATCTAACTGTTTTGCTCAAAGTGTATTGCTTGTTTGAAATACAGTAATTCTGAAATACAAAACGTAATATATAGATCAAGAAATTTGTTGAGTACTTTTTAAGCAGTGGCTTTTATTCATTTCAAACGCGCAAAATCAAAGGATTAAAATTGGATTTTACAAAAAAAAATAAAATAAAATAAACCTTAATTTGGATAATACTTTCCTTCAAAAATTGCCTTATTTACACATAAAGAAAAGATCTGAAGAAAAGAATGTTTTGCTTGTGTTTTCGCTGATATAATAATATAATTGCAGAAAACAGTGCAATATGGGGGGAGAAAATCATTATACTCAAAATGTTGGCAAATGTACAACATAAGCAAAGATTTATTGCTAAATTATTCATAGATAAACTGACTTTAGGCCAAAACGTCAATTGTACCAGTGGTTGAACCTCATATCAAACACAAGCAATCAAATTTCATACTTACACCAAAGTAAACTGAAAAAGCCTATGTTTGGTAAAATTTGCCTTTCAGAAGATTTACAGATTTCTGAATTGGAAGAACTTAAATTTTTACTTGGTTGCTTGTTCCATTATTTAGTTATCCTTCTTTATGAATACCCAAAACCAACCAACCAACCAACCGAAAAAACACAACCAAATATCTCCTTTCAGAATCTTTATCAATTTATCAGTTCGTTCTTGTTATTCTCCTTCTTTTCTGTCCCAGACTGAAGAGCCTTTAGTACCTGGTATTTTTCCTCATGTAGGTACTTCAGTAGATAAATCTGTTGCATCAGGGGTACATCAGAGTGACATACTTATATGTTATAAAGTAATCACTTCTTGATAATCTAAGCAAGTTGAACTTCATATATACCATACTGAAACACATTATTTTCAACTTGCAGACATTTTAGAATATCTTCTTGGCAATCATTAAACACTTGTGTATCAATGAGTAAAAGTTTTGAGCTATTTTACTCCAGTTGGGAGAAAACAGTATTTGGACAGTTCCATGTGTTGATTTAGGAAGATTTCAACTAAGCAATCTAAAATGGGATAAAAATGTGACATTTTGAATATGTTGATCCAGAATTAATTACATACTGATTCTGAAAAATGTTCTGTACGCATGTTGTTACAATGTTGAATTTCACAAATCAAACCTGTAAGTCAGAAAATGAAATCACAGACTTTGAAGTGAGTAAAATTCACAATGTTGACAGAGGAAGAGACAACAGATNATAGATCAAGAAATTTGTTGAGTACTTTTTAAGCAGTGGCTTTTATTCATTTCAAACGCGCAAAATCAAAGGATTAAAATTGGATTTTACAAAAAAAAATAAAATAAAATAAACCTTAATTTGGATAATACTTTCCTTCAAAAATTGCCTTATTTACACATAAAGAAAAGATCTGAAGAAAAGAATGTTTTGCTTGTGTTTTCGCTGATATAATAATATAATTGCAGAAAACAGTGCAATATGGGGGGAGAAAATCATTATACTCAAAATGTTGGCAAATGTACAAAATAAGCAAAGATTTATTGCTAAATTATTCATAGATAAACTGACTTTAGGCCAAAACGTCAATTGTACCAGTGGTTGAACCTCATATCAAACACAAGCAATCAAATTTCATACTTACACCAAAGTAAACTGAAAAAGCCTATGTTTGGTAAAATTTGCCTTTCAGAAGATTTACAGATTTCTGAATTGGAAGAACTTAAATTTTTACTTGGTTGCTTGTTCCATTATTTAGTTATCCTTCTTTATGAATACCCAAAACCAACCAACCAACCAACCGAAAAAACACAACCAAATATCTCCTTTCAGAATCTTTATCAATTTATCAGTTCGTTCTTGTTATTCTCCTTCTTTTCTGTCCCAGACTGAAGAGCCTTTAGTACCTGGTATTTTTCCTCATGTAGGTACTTCAGTAGATAAATCTGTTGCATCAGGGGTACATCAGAGTGACATACTTATATGTTATAAAGTAATCACTTCTTGATAATCTAAGCAAGTTGAACTTCATATATACCATACTGAAACACATTATTTTCAACTTGCAGACATTTTAGAATATCTTCTTGGCAATCATTAAACACTTGTGTATCAATGAGTAAAAGTTTTGAGCTATTTTACTCCAGTTGGGAGAAAACAGTATTTGGACAGTTCCATGTGTTGATTTAGGAAGATTTCAACTAAGCAATCTAAAATGGGATAAAAATGTGACATTTTGAATATGTTGATCCAGAATTAATTACATACTGATTCTGAAAAATGTTCTGTACGCATGTTGTTACAATGTTGAATTTCACAAATCAAACCTGTAAGTCAGAAAATGAAATCACAGACTTTGAAGTGAGTAAAATTCACAATGTTGACAGAGGAAGAGACAACAGAT
>VXAB01011855.1:185904-243893 GCA_013399175.1 Odontophorus gujanensis
CAAGCAATCAAATTTCATACTTACACCAAAGTAAACTGAAAAAGCCTATGTTTGGTAAAATTTGCCTTTCAGAAGATTTACAGATTTCTGAATTGGAAGAACTTAAATTTTTACTTGGTTGCTTGTTCCATTATTTAGTTATCCTTCTTTATGAATACCCAAAACCAACCAACCAACCAACCGAAAAAACACAACCAAATATCTCCTTTCAGAATCTTTATCAATTTATCAGTTCGTTCTTGTTATTCTCCTTCTTTTCTGTCCCAGACTGAAGAGCCTTTAGTACCTGGTATTTTTCCTCATGTAGGTACTTCAGTAGATAAATCTGTTGCATCAGGGGTACATCAGAGTGACATACTTATATGTTATAAAGTAATCACTTCTTGATAATCTAAGCAAGTTGAACTTCATATATACCATACTGAAACACATTATTTTCAACTTGCAGACATTTTAGAATATCTTCTTGGCAATCATTAAACACTTGTGTATCAATGAGTAAAAGTTTTGAGCTATTTTACTCCAGTTGGGAGAAAACAGTATTTGGACAGTTCCATGTGTTGATTTCGGAAGATTTCAACTAAGCAATCTAAAATGGGATAAAAATGTGACATTTTGAATATGTTGATCCAGAATTAATTACATACTGATTCTGAAAAATGTTCTGTACGCATGTTGTTACAATGTTGAATTTCACAAATCAAACCTGTAAGTCAGAAAATGAAATCACAGACTTTGAAGTGAGTAAAATTCACAATGTTGACAGAGGAAGAGACAACAGATAATTGCACATTAGCTAGTAACCAATACTTGCTAGCTATTTCAGGTTACCTAGTACAATCTTGAGTGTTTAGACAGTGAAACAGGTCCAAGCAGATTTAATTCAGGATCATTTTCATATTGACTCTTATAGAACAAGTGAAGCAGATATTCACCAGACATAGATTTCTTCATAAGCTGTTGGAATTAAATAGCTATCAAGGTAACTTTAAGTGGCTCAGCCTCCAAGAGTAATGCTTGTTTAATAAAAGCATCGTCCTTCATTGATGGCTACTGTGCTACTTTACTGAGACTCTCTCAAGTCATCTAGATGACTGGAGGCTGCTGAAAGCATCTGCAAAATGGTAAAACTATCTACTTTTGTTTTGCCTCTAGTATTTTTTTCCTTTAGAGTTTCTTGCACATTAATGATAGAGATTGGAAATTTTTCTGCCAATCATGAGTTTCCAAAGTGCCCAACTGCCTATTTTGCTAAAAGAACACTACCTAAAGCAGTTTTGCTGGTGATGTAATTCTAACTTGAGTACAATGAATCAAGA
This sequence comes from Odontophorus gujanensis, assembly GCA_013399175.1. Lineage (NCBI taxonomy): Eukaryota > Metazoa > Chordata > Aves > Galliformes > Odontophoridae > Odontophorus > Odontophorus gujanensis. Next base: position 187,224 of record VXAB01011855.1, read on the forward strand.
AAGATTTTAATTTTAAAAGCAGGAGGAGGGACAGAGAGTGCCAGTAAGTATGGGATTTCTTTAAATAATATAGCATGAACTTCACAGCTGTGATTCCTTTACAGAAGTGTTATGGTTCTGATCAATAAAAATTTCCAATGAAGTTGGAGGAAAAAGTACAAATAGCACCATCTACTTATTATAAACAAATTATTTCAATTCACATACACAAACCATTATTCTCATCCTAAATCCAAAACACATTACCATACTAGGCAGTAGGAAGAAGATTAACTCTACCCCTGCCCAGATCAGGACATCATGGATTTCAGTGATTATTCTATATCCTTTCTACTTTGCTATTGTTTCCTCTCTCAAGATTACTGAACTATATGCTACTCTTGATAATGAGTCTAAGCATCATATAATATTTCCAGTGGGAAGGAACATGGAACTGGAATAAAGAAAGATGGGGAACACTCAGTCGTATTCACAGAAATAATACACAACCATCTCATTTTGCCTTTAAATGCAGTTGCTAACCCTCAAAAGGTTCCTCTGATAGACTTTCTATTGATTTTAACCTGTACTCATTCATGAACAGTTTACTCCCTTTATTCCTATGCCACAACTATCCCTTACTTAAAATAAATTTTCCCATATTAAAACAAAACAAATAACAATAAAAACCCACTGTCATTTCTGTAAGGCATGATTACTATTATGATTATTATGTTAGCATCTTCATGAGTCCATAAACAATGACTACCGGGTTTCTCTTTTGGATTGTTTTAACAGGAATTTACAGATTAGAAAATGTAGAGCTAAACTGAGCAAGAACAGCACCAAGAGTACTCAGAGCCCCTAACTGACCAGTACATACAAGGAAAAATACAGCTCTTCTTAAAATCTTTTAAGCATTGCTCAAGCAATTTTACAAATTCAGTATTAAAGCCACTGATGTGATTATAGCACAGTTAAAGATCCCCTAGTTTATGCAATAATCATTTTTGATAAAATATCTTGGTTAATATATTATTTACATCTTAGAACAATAGAATCATTGAGGTTGGAAAAGACCTCCAAGATCATATAGTCCAACCATTCACGTAACACCAATATTGCTTAATAAACCATGTCCTAAGTACTACATCTACCCTTAACTTAAATACTTTTAGGAACAGTGACTCCACCATTTTCTTGAATGACCTGTTCCAACGCCTCACTACATTCTGAGGAGAAATTCTTCCTAATATCCAAACTGAACCTCCTTTAGCATAACTCAAGGCAATCACCTCTTGTCCTAGTGTTATCTGGGAGAAGAGGTTGACTCCCAACTCACCACAACCTCCTTTCAGGGAGTTGTAGAGAGCAATAAAGTCTCCCCTGAGCCTCTACTTCTCCATACCGAACAACCCCAGTTCCCTCAGTCAACTTCACATAAGATTTGTGCTCCAGAATCTTCCCAGCTACATTGCCATTACCTGGACATGCTTCAGAACTTACACTAAATGCACTGTTCCACCAACTTTAACATCACTAGAATATACTGTATGTTTAACAAGGCGTACTGGTAATTTATAATACTATAGGAAGCCTTGACTCTGGCACAACAAATATATTGCTGTGTTTAAAATGAATCTAGCACATATTTCTAGTTGCTCAGCATATGCATCTACCATAGCTAAGGCATCTGTGTTTTCCTTCCCTTGACAGGAGTTGAAATTGACCACCAAATTCTAGTATGAACAACCTCTTAGTTTTAGAAATGCAAAATCTTATTCCACCAATCTACTGTCATCGTTACTGGCAGAAAATGAATTCAGAGAAGGAGGGACAGATTACCAAGAAAAAAAGAAAAACAACATCTGCATTTAAGACTTTTTCTGAAACTGGATATATTATGACATTTGAATAAATAACTTGTGTGCCTTTTAGCTAAAAGTAACATTTCATGAGTGGCATTGATGCTTCAGGTTCACTGTGGCTAGGTATTAAACAGTACTCACATGGTGGGATTTTCAAAAGGTTCTCCTTTTCACTGAAGTATTTTGAGTACCTTTTTTATAAGTAGCTTCAGCTGATTAAGGTTTATCAAAGTGACCATATATGAAATGTTAGGTGTATGCTTTTCTAAGAAAAACACAGGGAACAATAACGATTATTGAGTTGAAAGGATAACTATTGAAAAGATAACCTATCTGGACAGAAAAATGTCCCAAACACATGAATTCTTACATTATCTACTCCACAAATAAATGAAACACTGGAACACACCTGTGGTCAAAGCTGAGGAGATCGCAGAACTCAGCAGGGATAAGGTAGGATTCATAAGATATCTTTTTAGACCACATAGTAGGGAAAAAAATAAATAGCTCAGAGAGGAGAAATACAGGCAGAATTGTACATAAAAAACTAGACTCCCTGAAAACACTCAAAAGTCTGTCACCATCAGTTTTAATAGAAGGGTTTTTTTTTTTTTTTTTCTTTCTGGCTGACACTTCAGTGTATTATAAACTGTTATTGGCATGACTTCTAATATGTATTCTTCAAAATAAACATTTCATCCCACAGTCTCCAAGAAACTAATTGCACACCAGAAAAAAAAAAAAAGAAAACAAAACAAAATGAAGCGGTGAACTAAGTCACCACAAAGGGCATTTACTATTGTATTTAATGATGTCCAAACATTTCAAGTCACAGAAGTGCCTTCATCTAGTTAGTCTAGCAGTGAAAACAAGACTTTAAAAATATCTTTAAGCTTTTTCAAATAAAAGGAAGTTTCTTATATTTGTATGAAGTATTTGAGGATTTACTGAGCATTTTCTCTGTATTTATGCTGCGGTGACTTCACACCAGCTAAACTCCAAAAGGCTTCTCCTCAGGCTGCACCATGGAACTTCGCTATGCAAGGTTCCCAAGGGCTGCAGGACAGCCTCCTCCAACATGGGCCTCTCCTGGACTGCTAGTAGCTTCTGCTTCACACCTGGAGCACCTCCTGCCCTTCTTCTGCACTGACCTTGGTGGCTGCAGGGCTATTTCTCTCCTGTTTCTCACCCCTCTCTCCTAGCTGCTGTTACAGATCAGTGTTTCCCTTCCTTAAATCTGCTCCCTCAGAGTACTCCCAGCTTAGCTCATTGGTCAACTCTGGCAGTGGAGGGTCCCTTTTGGAGTAACTGGAGATAGCTTAGATCTGATATGAGGCAGTGCTGGGCTTTGCTCGCAGAGGCCAGCCCTATAACACCCCACCACAAGAACCATGCCATGTGAGCTTTGCATATATACAAATATAAATGTATACATATAGATGTATAAACAGTAACATTGCACAGTTAACTCAATTATTGATAAATAAATGACAGTTTAACACTTTTCTGCAGCCTCTTAGGATTTTACAGTGATTGTTTTTCCTAGAAAGCCATGATAGCCAATTAAAGCAATATCCAGCAGCTGATATTTTTAGTAACTTTTCTTGCAGAAGAAAGTAAAAATTTCAAAAATGTCTGTGTGAATATCTCTCAATAATGAGAACTGCAAATCAAACTACTATCTTGAAATAGAAATGCAGATAATCCTACATTCCTGATCACTGATCTTTGTATGTAGGTCATAACTGCAACTGTGATTTTGACAACATTTTCAAAGAATTTCATAGTGGTGATTAGAATTCTTTACCACTGACACCCAAAACTACCAGTTCATTTAGCTCTGACTTCAGATTAAAAAAAAAAAATAGAGATCTCAGTAGTAAAGCATATGTTAGCTATGACATCAGTGAAAACAGGTACAGTTAAAATAACTATGGAAAAGGATAATTATGAATGTATTTGGCACAGAAAAAATAGTCTGCAAGTGTACTTTGGTATGCAAGGAAACTGTACTGTGTTTCTGGTTCTCTGGTTTGTCATTCTGAAAGACATTCTTGTGAGAAAAAAGACACATTACAGTGTTAGTAGACACCAGTAGATTTCCCAAAGCATTGAGAATCATATTCAAAATACTAATTGATACAAAGTATATTTGACCTTGTTGGTCCAAAGTACTCAAAATAATTCATGTAAGTTATTACTAGAACAAAAAACATGAAGCCCATGCACAAAGGTCTGAAATTTCTGGACGGTTTCTCATAGCTATGTGCCTTCTGGTTTGATATTTTCTAGAAAGCAAAATCTGCTCAAAGTATTTTCATATCTAGATCTTTTACCCAGTGCTATAATCCTTTGATCCCACAGGACTAAGATGGTGCTGCTATGAACCCCTGTGTTCATCAACACCTTTCATAGTTTGGGTTCTTTCACATTACAGGCTATAAACATCATCAAAAAAATAATCTAGAAAACACATTTATATATTTCCCAATCATACAAACACAAGAGAGAAAAAAACGTATAGAACAAGTTTAACTTAATTTTTATTTGTTTGTATATGAGAAAACTCCTGGGAAAAAATATCATCATTGTGATTTGTTTGTATTTTTTCAAAATGGTCTAGTCTTTGAATGGAAGAGGTGGAGAAACACTGTTTCACAGGACTTTCAAAAAGCTTTAGTATTTTTTTCTCAGTTGATCTAAATAAGGTATGGCACCAGCAGAAGGTATGTTTTTCCCAAGGAGCTTTCAAGTAGCTTTTCATAGCAGGGCTGTGCACAACATGAAATGAGACATTAGCAGTGCAAAAAGCTCTGTTAAGTCAGTAAACTTCTATTCTGTTATGCATTTGTTCTTATTCTCTCAAAGAAAATAGCTCACTCACCATTTTTTGTACTTTAGTTGTCTTTTCCAGCATAGATTCTAATGCTTGTAGTCTCCACTTATGCAAGTAACTCTCAAGACATTTGTCACAGCTTGCTTTTTGTTTGAAATCAATGGTATCATTACTGCCGTACAAAAAAATAAAAAACGATAACACTGCTTTCATGAAATGTCCCCCCTGGATACTTTTCACTTCTCTGCTTAACATTTATAGATGCCTCTTTGAGCACATCTGTTGAAGTCATTTTTACTTCTTTTTCAGCTCAAGTGCTTTTTCCCACCTCCTCTCATTCAAACACCATTGGCTGGTTTGCCTTCCACACATGCAAGTTTCTAACAGCTCAAGTCCTATGTTACCAGCTGAGAAACCTGCTGATTTGATTTGTCATGAGCACATGGCACATATTCATTTGTACTGAATGCAAATTAAATATATTCTTATACACACTGGCAAGATTTCAGTTTTAATTCAAAAGCACTGTGACTACCAGGGTAGGATTGTAGCTTTGGTAATAAATGTGTCACATGGGATTTTGGCCTTAACTCCTCAACAAGGGTTAATTTTCATAGTACATAATTGAATGCTCTGATATCTTAACACAGACACATGATTTCTTTAGAACATTCCCATTTCATTTTATCAAACATGAATTTATTTTACCAACACAAGTTTCAGAAATTCCAAATATAAATGGAAAAAAAAAAATGAAGCAGTACTAGCAGTGTTACATTTAATGGCTGCTTACTTATCTTGACTCCATAAATTACAAATTGAAAACCTTCCTGAGCTTTATCCACTACCAGAACTGCACTGTGAGGTGGCTTTATAGCACTTCCGTACATCCCATTATAAAGCAGTGACTAGCATTTCAATTTTCTGAAGTAGAACAATCCTATATTCCTCCACAACTGCTTCAAGCAATTCACTCAACCAACAGATTTTTTTAGCATAGCTTGTGTCTCAGATAGTTTCTAGGGGTTTTGTGTAGAGGTAACAAATCAAATCGTATTTTTTTAATGAATTCTCATTTTAGAAAGAATCTGAATGGTGTCCTCAGTATTTCATTCAGTGAGGTGTGAAAAGTATATTTTTAATTTTAGGAAATGAAAAGATATTAAGAGTATAAATTAATGTTCAGTAAAAGAGGAGCCTAATACCATGTAGGATAGCAGTACTTTCATTGAAGTGAAATATGAAAAACACTTAACCTGGTATTGGTGTTTCATTGTGGTAAAGCAATGATCTGATGCTATTGATCCACTGAAAGATGGATCAATAGCATCAGACTTGTTTCCTTTTTAGTTTGATAAGAAGCTCAGTTTCAATGTATAGAGATCAAAGGACTATGTAAGAAAGAGCTACCAGGTCTGGTTCTGTCCTTTCTGAAGATATATAAAGTATATGCCTTAAAACACATTCAGATCCTTCTGAAAATCCCTCGGAAAATCAGCTTGATGCTCACTTCATTACATCACCTGCTAACAGTCTAGATCATGGGTGTTCAATCTTTTGTCTTGCCTGGACTGCATTGAGTGAAGACAAATTTTCTTTGGCTGCATATGAAGTATATATTATATCTAATGTATGCAACCAACAAATTTTTTTTTTAATCTTTCTTTTTTAGAAAAAAAAAATAGCAACAGAAACAGAAAACTAGTGGGGTATTTGTCACTGTCTTCATGGAACTAATGCATCAGTGTCTGGTTCAATGGCACTGGCTGTAATACCTAGTGAGCTCTCAAGGTGTTCATCAACAATTTTTGGATAAAATTATACTCTTCCTGTACTTCATCCTTGAAAATAGTTGTTCATGAATGTATATACTTTGAAAAAGTGATGACATGAATAAGGTGTGATGGTGAAGAGTGGGATATTTCACTCTGGTGAGAGAGGTCTTACAAAAGTCTAGTGAAGATATGATTAAATTTTTAAATTGAATATCTGATTGTAACTCTGCATATTCCATCTGAAAATTCTCAGGTAATGAATTTATGTTGACTGAAAATGGAGTTTCAAATACACCAAAAAATTGTTTTCTTTTTACAATCTTGAAACCTACTTTCAAATTCCTGTATCACAACAGAAAGCAAGATGGCTATTTTTCACTGTTCACAGGACTGTGTTTAGCTAACATATCTAACTGTATAAAATTATTTGCCATAACTTGAGTCAGGACTGCACTCTTCTCATGTCCCCTTTTCATCCCAGAGAGCAGCAGTTGAACACTGAAGGTTTAATTGCAGGTGGGGCCGCTGCCATGATGGCACAGCAGCATGGAGGGAGTGCAGCACAACCTGACCAGGGATGTGTGCAGTCTATGGGCAACGAGTTGGAGATGCATGGTCTAGAGAAAAATATCTCTTTCTAAATACAGGGCAGTGGGGCAGCTGAAGTGGAATGCACTGCAAAGCAGATCATGTGCACGTTACAGCACTACACACAGAAGAAGGACTAAAAATTTCTATCATTCCTCTTTGAATAGTGAGACTTCAGTGTGTGTCTTCACAGTAGCATACAGCCTTGCAGTGTTATATTTTTCTCTCTTTGGGTAAGTAGACTGAGTTCTTTTTACTTCTTGAGGCTTTCCTACTTCAAGTATAAAAATGGAATTTACTGTTGTACATCCACCAAGAAGTTTCTCATAGAAATGTTAGACTGCTTTCTTCAAAGAAGCAATCTAATTTTCTCAATATTTTCTTTGAAAAGCTAGGTCTATGCCTTCTGCATAGGTCGTCATTTGTGTTAGTCACACTTGCTAAAACTCTGTAACGTAGAATCACTTCTTTATCTTTCTTTCTGAGAGTTCCTTATTGGCAAGTCACAACAAACTGTAAAATTTGCTACATTTACCATGAACAGCTTGTGAAACATGTCAACATTCTCTATAATTTTCGCAGGGCTTTAATTATGAATCAATGTGATGGTATGAATAGGGCTATTCATAGCTAATGCTTTCAACATGCAGTAAGTAATATTTCTATTACTTAAACATTGCTTACATCCACAGGCACTTCATTCTGGATTGTGTCTTTTGTGAATACCTAGGCATATGCATTTTACTCAATCTAATGGTCAAGCTAAAAATGAAGTGATGCATTTTCCATGGAATTTTACATTGTAAATAAGAATAAATTTTCTAACTTGAGAGTTGTGATTCCCCTGGGACTGTTTGTGACTGACACTATATTTTATCTGCGCATTGAAACAACACACTTATCAAATGGAAAAGAAGAAGAAAAATTACAAGAGATTTGATCTTCTTTACAGCTTCTAATAGTAAAATATACTGTATGATTAATGAACCTGTCAACTGTAATGGGAAGAATATGTAACAAGTAACTGTGCATTACTTGTTTGCGATTTTTATCTTTTATAAATGCAACCATGTGCAGGATGATAAGATTAACTCCATCTGCTTTTTAGTGAGCCTTATATGCAAGAATAATACAGTCTTAGCTGTTTCTTGCCTTTCTGTCAGTTCTCAAAGTCTTAAGAATTGCAATTTTCCTTAATTCCAAAATAACTGTATTATTAATATTTCACTTGGCATATCTACACATTGGATAAATTATTAACAGGATTGAAAGACAAAATCCCACATAGCTCACCTGACTCTTTCCACTTATTTCCTTATATTTCATACCCTGCAGCTTTTCTGTCTCAAGCAATAGTGGTTTTAACATTTCTTCAGGATTTTTATAAGGCCTACCAGAAGAAGAGCCCCAGGCACACAAACTGGAAGCTGACTGGCAGCCCATGCAGCATGGCATGAGGGATTTATTCCATACAAATCTATTTCAGCACAAATCTTTGAAAGATTCTATGCAACACTGTATCCTTATCTCTTAGACTCTAGGAAGGACGTTAGGAAAAGCACTTTTCATGTCCAATGAAGTCAAACTTCAGGAATCCTAACATTAACCATTTTGCTTTGCCTCCACACTATGATGCAGTGGTAGGGTCCTGGCTCAGGAACCAAATCTTGTATTTCTTGCAGAATAGGAAGGGCAGCATCTTTACATGTCAAATTCAGAAACATTTTGTTTTGTGCTAGCCAGACATGCTTAAGGAGATCTTTAAAAGAAAACGCTTAGGTAATTTTCCTGTTCTCAGAAAATAAGGGGAAAATATCCTCCTTTGTTCAGAATTTAGTTCTTAACATTCAGTTATATGATTGTATTTGAGTTCCTTGGGTAACTTCTCCCACTGAGAGTAATACACATACATTCCATGTGTACTGAAGTCTTGGATTAGGGACAGAAGAAACATTTGCACCTAGAATCAAGCTTATCATTTTGTTATTCACAAAACAGAATTTTCCAGTTCTCTGATCTGATCTGATCTGAAAAAAATAAACATGGTTTGAAAATGGGCATGTAATGTATGAAAATACTTCATTTCTGGGTGTTTGAAAACTTACTTGGAGTTTTAGAATGCAATTGTGATCTCAAGTACTTGATAATGTCAGACGAGGGGATGGAGAGAAGAATTTGGTGTTGTGGTGTAAAAATTGACAAAATTACTCATAATCAAATTGAATGGTATTAGGAAAATAAATCTGTCACAATACATACAATTTGTTGCAGTTTACTAATTACTGCAATGTCACTTTGCTGAATTAGCCTAGTAACATTAACACTGCAGGATAAAGCATGTTAACAATTTAAAACACTTTAAAACACAGGCTGCCCAGGAGGTTGTGAATGCCCCATCCGTGGAGGTGCTCAAGGTTGGATTGGATGGGGCCCTGTGTTTTCTGCACATTTACTCTTCTCTGATTTCAGAACTGATGCTGAACAGAAGAGAAGTGCGATAAACAACTTCTTCTGGCTCTGTTTTCACATAGTATTGCATAGGTAAAGTCATTTTATAGTTCTCCAGATGTCACAGAATGGCACATTAGTAAACAGAAAATTATCTATATGTTGCCTGCTGAACTATTCAATGCCATTTTGTTCAGGAAAGTTTGAATATGAAAAGATGCTTAAAACAGTTAATTTAAAAAAGGGAATAGGTATCAGGAAGAAAAAGAAATCAATAGTTTGAAGAAAGAAACTTTATCTTAAATAGAGGTTCCATACTTAAAGTACTAAACTATTACAAGAACTGTTTCGATTATTTGAGATGCAGAGAATCCACAGGGAGGAACTGCGGATAGTCAAAAAAAGTATCATTCTGAAGAGGGAATAAAAACAGGTTTAGGGTGTTGCATACAAGGGAAGCTAACGTCTACAATCGTTAGAATATAGTACAATCATTGCTGCTGTCATTATTCTTAAATAATCTATCTTTTATGTAGAATGGATAAGGTTACAGGAAACTACCGATGCAGATTTTGAGGACGTACCATATCAAGCCTTTAAAATTTTCACCTGTGAGAGAAAATCTCTTTCTGTTGGTGGAAAGTAATAGAACTAATTTAACTTGATATTAGTAAAACTTTTAAACCAGTCTAAACAAGATTTTAATAAGCAATCAACAGAAAGGCAGCCTAGGTGAATAGACTACGAGACAGAAAGTAGAAAAAATTGGGCTCAGTAAATTAAAGTGGGAACACAGATCAAGTTTAATTCAGCAATCATGCCACCCTTTTTGAAGAGAAAATTAATACAATATGTACAAAGTAGCAAAGAATGATAAGAGATTTAAAAATCATAACAAAGTTGAAAAAATAAGATATCTTAGTCTGAAAAGTGATTTTTATTCTAATATATATGAAGAAGGAAACGATCAATATCCTTTGTATCTGGTGAGGTTAGGGGGAGAAGTAATTGCCTTAATGTGTAACAGGAGGCATTTGTGTGAGCTATTAGGAAAAAAAATCCAACCAGTTTTAGAGCGGTGCTCCAGCCTTCAGCAGCAAAATACAGTGACTGTAAGAGTCCCCTGATTAGAAATTATTTGAAGCAGTGAAAGTAAACACATGAGAGATGGCCTACATGTGAGTCTTTAGTTTGGAAGCAAGGGAAGGGACTACATTATTTCTTCCAAGCAACCTCCAGGCTAATTTTTTTTAATATTCTCTTGAACTATGATAGGAGATTATGATGATCTGTAGGTCCACGTATCTTGAAAGAGACCATATGATCCCTTTCTTGATTCTGTCTCCTATGAAGCAGCACTTAAAGGTTTAGGAGAGTCTTGGACAACTCTGAGCAACCCTGTGGGACTGGTACTCTAAAAAGTGCAAAGCAATGTAAGTCCTCTTAGAACAGAGAAATTCTAATTTACCAGTCAATAGTTATGCTCATTACTTAATTCAAAACAAAATTTCAAGTGGTCATCTAGCCCACAGGTTTTGTTGAGAAGCTAAATTTGTATACCATTTCATGCTGACACAGTAGCATTCTTATACGGTACCAATTGTAATCCACAGTAAATATATTATGTACAAGAGTGCAGCTAAAAAAAAAAAAAACCAAAAAACAAGCACATAGCTCAACATAAGTCAAGATATGCACAATCATATCTGTGCCCAATGGTTGAGGTGAATACTCAGCAGCACCACAGGCTGCACTTATATCCGTCTATCTCTGTCAGCAGAGCATACTGACGCCAGTTGCCTTCACAGGATGTTAAACTTGACAAGATATCAATGACATGATTTGTCTGCTCCAAATGTCCTGTAGCCAAACTGTCCTCTTCTATGTAAATGCTTACTGAAAGAAATGTCTTAAACTCTAGAATAAGTGTTGATGTAGCACTTCAAAGGCTGTAGAATTCAGACATTTACTAAGTTGTATGAGTTGGTAAGTAGCAGTTTATTTTTAGTGCCTCCAGAATTGGCGTGAAATGCCTTCCCTGGCTAGCATTTCTGCTCTGACTATACGAGCAGTCAGTTAATATGTTAACATATTACACTTGCCAAAATAAAACTCCTAAACCGCACCCACTGACATTAATGATAGACTGTGGAAAGGTTATTAATAATTTGAGTTCAAGTTTTGCTACCAACTGTCAAATAAAGTGTTATGCTACTGAATTCATAATGCAGCACTGGAGTGAGGGAATTCTCTGCATTTAAAAGATTTATTGACGTAACTATATTAGTTTTCCATTGTGTATTTTATGTCAAATAGCATAAAATTCTATCCTCATTTGTACCATTATTTGCTGTTCTATTACCCCTGGAGAAAAGAAATGGACAATGAGCAACATCTAGCTTTTATTTTATTTCCCCCAAGGTCCACAATTTACATGAGCATTTTTTAAGCGTCAGCAAAAACAGAGATAGGGTTGTGGGTTTTTTGTTTTGTTTTGTTTTTGTTTTTGTTTGTTTGTTTTTGTTGTTGGGTTCTTTTGTTGTTCTTTTTTTTGGTTTTCAGTCCTGTTCAAAATAAAGTTTACCCCTTCAGTCTCAAGTAAAGTTGGCTGGATTTTTTGTTTGTTTGCTTCTAATGAGCTGGTGTAGAAATCCATCAGTTGCCAGATTTTAAGTCAGGAAATATTGTAGCGGAATAATTGACTTCTTAGTTTTGTAATTGAGACAGAAATCTAAATTTTCCACATGGACTGCCATCATTCAGACACTAGCTTGTTCTGAATTGATAGCTAATTCTTCTCCAGCTCTCCTCAACTTCAGACTGAGACTGACCAAAATGACTGTTGTTATAATTCAGAGCTCAGTATGGCACTGAAAATTTGTCTCCTATACACCAACTCTTCCATAGTTGTAGCCAAGCTGCACTACTCTGTTGGGAAGTGATTATCTTTCTGATCATCTGAAGGTATCGATGAATGAGTTTATGTCTAGTTATGCAAAAGGCTTCAACATACATGTGATGACATGGTATATTCCTGTGGGAATTAAACAGAATGTTTAAAGAGAAAGCAAGCCATTTGCAGGTTACAGGAAGCCTATGACAAATATTTTAAGACCCCTGGATTCTATTGGTTCATTCTTCTGTTGCACCAAAAACTTCATCACCGTATATTTCTTGAGTTATAGAAGATGCAGGCTAGTTAACCTGGTAAAAGTATGCTCTTCATTTTTATCTTCAGTTTACAGCGTGGGATCCTGAGAAACAATTTTGAGGAAGTAACAGAAGGTCTCTGTGGTACTTCTAGATACTGAGGCTGTCCTAATCCACCTTTTTTTTTTTTTTTTTTTTATAAACACATTTGGAAAATCTACCACTGCTTGTCAGAGAGCTGAAGTGCACTAGTTCAAAACATGTCCTGAGTTTGTTTCCTACATGAAACAAAATCAAGCAGCTTATTGCATCACCAAAGTATCTGTTAAAAGAAATCTCTGAAGACATTTGTAAACCAGGACCAAATTAACAGAACACCAGCTAGAACAACAAATATTCAAAATACTGTAATTTTTCAAAATTTCTTACCATTAAATAATTTTCAGTGGTCTAGGCCAGATGCAATGGGTGAAGTAGAAACAGCTCCAGGGAAATGTCAAGCTTCCTAGCTTCCAATGAAGCACTATTGGAAAAGATAATCATCATTTAAAGTCTGACACGTCCTTCTTCACCTTCTGCACTACAGACACTGTTAGAACTTATGGATACTGGCAAGTGCTACATACAATTACTCATGTTACTTTAAAAGTGCACTGTTACAGCAGTCTAGTGATTCTGACAGTGTTTCTGTGTCCCTTGGCTGTTTGAGCATTGCATTGTACAACCGTATGGTGTTGTTTTTGGAGCAAAGCTGTAAAACTGCAAAATGCACCAGAAATATTCATGTACTTAATTGACTGAAGAATTTGTTTAACTTTCAACACGTCCATCTGAATACAACACTCAGGTCCCAACCCTGAATACTCATCCATAGCTGTTATAAATTTATTTGTGCCCCGATGATTGAAGAAGCTATATTAAAGGATCTGAGAAACAAGGTGTTTAATCATTTTATGCTATTTTTAACCCTTATTGTCATCTAATTTTCATATTTATAAAAACATAGAATAGAGAGGATGTAACTTCATCATAGATCCATTCAAGAGAACATTCACTTTCAAAGACCAAAAACCATACCAATGGAAATGAATGAATGTATTCTTAATACACAACAAGCATTGCTTTCACACTTCCAAACTGACAAATATACAAAATTTGCATTTGAACAATTGGGCAATAAAACATTTCTGAAAAAAAAAAACCAACAAAAAAAGTGTGCATAAGTTATATTGCATATGATGAAGAAATGAGATCATTCTGTTGGATGAGAATCTCCAAGTGTTTCCTAATTCTCTTAGAGCATTTCTGGACCTCAAGAATTTCACACTTCACAGATCCAACTTTTTGAACCTTCTGGTAACAATGCAGATACATTAGGGAACCTGTAGAGGTAACACAAGGTTTCAATTTTCTTCTTTCGTTCTGTGCAGTGTCTTTCAGGTCAGTTGCCCATTAAATGCTGCCTCCAGATAGCCTACAAGGTCCAGTGTTCCGGACATACAGAATAACATTTAGGTGGGGGTAGAAAGCACTTTAAAATTGAAAGAGATCACTGCAATCTCAGAGGTACCAACTTAGTGTGGCTGATATTTGTTGCCAAATATTGATTAGCTTAGTGACAGTAAATGCTGACAATTACTGACTAATTAAAACAATATTAACATAACATTTTGTCTACTTATGAAGATGCTCTTTTTGGGGCATGTATCTGAATCTTGCTTTCGATAGATCAGATGTTTCAACAATGGGTCTCTTCATAAAAGATAGAATTAATTAGAATAAAATAAGGATTGTCACTGATGAGCAGCCCAGCTAAAAGAAGTATTTCTTTGCTTCAACAATCCATGCTGTTACTCTTTCCTGCTGATGTAAACAGGCCATTCCTAGAATGGAAAAGGGAAAAAAGAAAAAAATATATGTATTATTTGTATAGCAAAAGGACTTACAGGTTTGCATTTAAACTAGGGGCTTTCTCAAGCCTATGTATCTTCAAATTATATGTTTTATCCTTTAAATGCTCCTGGACCTATTTTGATCCTGTACTTGACCCTTAGTTGCACATGTATCAGAGGAACGAGAGAAGAGTTTTCTGTACTCCTCAACTGAGAGAAGATATGATCCCTAATAAAGTAGGAACAGAGCCCCTACGCTCCTACCCTTGCTTTCTGCCTCTAGGCCAAAATGTGCATGCATTCCAAATTTGTCACTTAAGTACTCCGCTTTTTTCCAATTTTATCACCTTCTCCCTTGCTTATATGGATCCATTTCTTCTCCTATAGCCACTTATTCCAGTTCTCAAGAAAAGTGGGGGTGGGGCAGAATTAATTTCATTTTCAGCTTAGTAAATATAAAAGTCCAAGAACTGAGCAGCAAAAGGCATTGAATTTCAGTCATAATTCAAGAGTCATAAAAAAGTGATCTTTTCAAAACTGTTCTTGGCAATATAAAAAATGTTCATTCTCAGGAGCTACAGCAAATAAAGCTCAGCATTTTTGTGATTGTCACCCTCAAACCTTTCAACAGCATGGCCATCTATTTTGTGATAGGCCAAACTCTGAAATCTGCTGTCTGAGTACATAGAAAACACAATTCTGTCACTCCTGTCCATAAACTCCCGCTAATTCAAACAGAAAAGATGTCGGAATCCTAAAACTTTAAACCACACCCTCTTTATTTCTGAAAGTTCTACTTGCAGCAGCTACATTAGCGAAGCAGGAAGTATGCAGTGAGACCTCTATCCTTTGTAATGTAGATGTCTTTTTAAAGAAGGTGCATTATTTTCTGAATAGGTCAGCCTCTGTTCCTGGCATTTCTTCTCTCTTTCTTATGACCTTTTCATAAGTAACTGGGGGCTTTTTCAGTCTTTTTGGAACTGTCCATTTAAGAGAATGAATACAAGAAGCACAGTTTGACCATCTCAGTTACTGCACTGGGTTATGGCAGGGGCAATAACCACCTACTGAGGATGCAACTGTTTCTTCCTTAACAGCATGTCTCCAATTCAGGTTTAACTTCACTTTGTCTTCTGTTTGTTCGTCCACATTTCTAAAGATTTAAATAAATGTGCAGTCACATTTGTTCATGGAAAATAACAAATGAATAAAACTGCACTGAACAGATTTGAGTTTCACAATGTATGCTGAAACAGATGTCGTCTTTTGAATGGCACTGTAAAGAATGATTAATATGGACCTACCCTGGTTATGAAAGAGACAATTAGGAGCTTTAATCCAATCTCTAATATTTCAAAAATGTTCTTTTTTATTAGATTTCAGCAGCAAGGAATACCATTAGATAGATCACCAGAGTAATAAGCAACATGATATTGGGTTCCACCCCATCTGTGATATTTTAAAACTATACTGTACTAGTGCCAAACTTCAGATTTCCCATGGGAACATTTATAAGAATACAAAGCTCAATAGGCAGCACTGATGCTATATTAAGGATTTATGGTCATTTTCAATACAGAATAAACATTCTCTATAAATAAAGCATGTAAGACTTTTGTTAGTAGAGAAGTGAAGTTTGGCTGAGTTGAAGGATTTTATTCTGTTCAATACAGTACAGACCTATAATATTTTCAGAACTTTTACTGTTGTACTGAGGTAGAGAAGTGGCAAACATTTAAAATTTTTATTAGTGAGCCAGCTTTTAACCCATGGAGAAATAGCCTTAAATATGGTTTATAATCCGTTCAAAGAATTTGATCACTTTTGCTTGGTCCCTATTGGACACTCTTCCATATTTCAAAAACCATTCTGCTTCCCAAATTTGGCACAACTCACAACTTTCGGTGATATAAAGCCAAGAACTTAAATTGTAGGGTGTGGGAGATTGGGTTTACGGACTATTGAAGAAGCTGTGAAGAGGAGAATATACAAGGTCTGTCACAACCATCTGTCCTCACCCAAACAATTTAAGGAACAGAAATACTAAGTGTTTTTCTCAAAAGGAACAGGCCTCCATAGACTGCTTATATGGATGACAGAACTAATTCTGACCTGAGAATGTGCATTTAGATACTTCAGTGCAGAATCACACAATAGTTGAAGATAATCCCAGTTAAACAAGTTTACTCACTCCTTTCATTGAGAGACCTAGAGGTGCTGCAGTTTGTTTTTTGTGGACATGTATAATGTAACTACAACTAGAGCTAGCATTTAAGGGCTGGTACTGGAGCTGTCATTTAAGATTTATATGGAAATCATACTACTCAAAGCCAGAGGTCTAATTGCCAGCAGAATAAAACTCTTCATGACTTTTCTTTGGCTCCTCTGGATCACTGAGTTTTGAAATGCTGATGTTACAGTGGTGGAAACAGTGCCAAACATAATGCAGTCTGTGGACAAATCCTTAGAATTCTTCAGTGCTAGGATGAGTGTTGCTCCTAACGGGAAATGTTACACAAGAAGCTCTCTGGCAGAACTGTCCTGCTTATGGGACTAGGATGGAATTAGAACAAGATTTGACAGAGAAGAGATTGCAGTCATTTTAATGACAGAAACTGTTACTTTTTGATGGCTGCATTGCAGTTACAAACACAGGCTTTAACTTAATTCTAGCAACTCATAACAGCCCTGTAATTACTCCTAAGTGGTTTTCTCTTCTGGCTCTAGTTCTTATTCTAGTCTTCTGGCTCACGAGTATGAGGAAATAAATCTCTTAAATCTGTTCCTTTCCAGAAAATCGAGTCTGGTATAACTATAGACAGGAACACATACATTATTATTTATATACTTTATATATAGATCTTCATAAGCCTACAAGTTTAGATGTAAACTAGAATCATCAGATTTATCATCATGACTTATTGATTACTGCTTTTTTAAGTTGTTCAATTAGGTGAGGGGTTGTGGCAACATGGATGAAAAACCAAAGTTTGTAGCTAGATAGTAGAGCTACAAAGATTTCTGAGTAAGCATTGTGGTTTAACCCAGCAACAGCTCAGCACCACACAACCATTTGCTCACTTCCCAGTAAGTGGAATAAGGAAGAAATTTGGAAACAAAATACAACTTGTGGGTTAAAATAAAACATAAAAAAATAAAAATAATTAAAAAAACCCACACCTATTTACTAATACAGAAAAAGAAAATGCAGTAATAGCACATACATGCTGCACGCATAAAAACAATGCAGTTCCTTACTACTCACTGAGCAATGTCCACTATCAACACGTTGCGTTACTGTCTGCCACCCAACCTATCCTCTTAGCAGCAACTCACAACCTGCCGCTAACTCCCCCACAGCTTCATAGCTTTCTACATGATACCATATGGTAGGGAATAACCCCTGTCCTAATTTAGGCCACCTGTCATACCAAATAGCTAAGAAATTATTTACAGGGTCATGAAAACGCAATATGTTTATGAGAATAATTTTTGCTGATAAATGAAGACCATTAATTTCCAGAGGATACAGATTACAAGGCTACATTTTCAGTCAGGGCAGAGTTGACATCCGGGTTAGCATCTGGGACATCAGATCATAGGAATTATAGTTACTGACAGAAATTGATGTGAGCTGTGTAGAAATTCAGTCCTATCAGAAGAAAATGCTAACAGAAAGGTACAAATTACATTTTTCTTGAACCACTGATAAAGCACCATTGACATAACTGCAAAATCTGGTATCATAAATGTTCTAGGTTGACCATATGTGGTCAGAACATCCCCTTACTCTTTATTTATTGGTCAAAGTTATACCCTATTTACATACATAAAGACTTTTGATGGCAAAGTTTTCAGTGCCTTCCTGGAACAATGGCAACATGAAAACGTTAAATCAACAAAGACTGTCAAGAAAGACAGTCTGCCGCTTGTTAGACAAGTCATCCTTCCCCCCCTAAAAGGATATCAGGTTATAACTTTTCCTCCTAAAAAGGTTACATATCATTTGTGTTGCAATAAAATTATATCAGGCTAAAGGAAGTAATCTACCAATATGCAGCAATATGCAGATATAATGAAAGACAAAATCACTTCTCACAGCTATCTGGTCCACTAATTATCCCTGAATATGCAAATCTGACATGTTCGTTGTAATATTGGAAGTGTTTTTTCTCATTGCACAATAGAAAATGAGTTAGAAGATTTCAGTAAAATGTGGAAATGTGATTGGAGATTGTTCCCATTCCTTCTCAAAGTAATTTTAACACTGTTTTCTCCATCCCAATCACATTTATGGGTGGAGAGTGATAAAGAAGGAGCAGGAAGTGGGAAGGCACGGAGAGGGCAGGTTAGCTTCAGTATTTGTCTCACAGAATACTGTTAGGGTTTAAAAATCCATTGGCTATGTGTGTGGGGTTCAAAAAGACATTCACTGTGTACTTAGGACAACTGTAGTTTAAGTCTTCCTGTTGCCTCTCTTTCTGCTTCTATTTAGTCTACATCCAGATTAAATTTGTTTCTTCATGTGTAAGTAGTACATCTACCTGCACACTGCAGAAGTTGTATCTTCACTGCAGGGTGAAAGCATTTCCCTGGATACATCTCAAGAAGCCATTTGGAGGCATTTGTAATGGGGAAAAGTCTAAAGACGATGGTAAGAACTGGGTTTCTGGAGGGCTTGATTCTCTGCAATGGTGCCTAGGCTCCGTATAAATGGAGATAAATTCTCATTCTTGAAGCCTGTTTAAAGATTTTTGCAAAATATCACTATCCCAGAAAGCGTACCAACAAATGGAAGACTTCCATTACATGAATTTTTGCCAGGACTGAACAGTGACAATGCTTATCAACTTTTCTAACCCTCACAGTCACCTGCCAAAGCTGACACATGAAATGAAGCCAAGCCATGTATTTAAAACATCTCAAAAGTCAGGAGAAGAGAGACAGCTCCAGATGTAGAGAATTGTTATGAGGAGTCAATTACAGCTGCTCCGTAGGGAGCTCGGGGTTCCTCCTGAAGTGTCAGCCTATAGCAGATACAGCAGTGGGACAAAGCCTCAGCCTCCCCATTCAGCCACTTGGAATGTGGTTTACAAAGACATTCTACTACACCAAAATGGGCTTAGGGTTCTGGTCACAGTATCTACACAGAAAGAGGGTACTGAGCATTAAACTAGTATTGGAAACTAGTAAGTATGCTGTTACTAGAATACAGGAAGCTTCCTACTTGCAAAGTGAAACTTGTCAGGTACAAATTAAAACTAAATACGTTAAAAAAAATCAATAACATTAGACCATGATTTTGCTGTTTTCTCCATTTTAAGCCACATACACAAGAAGTATATGGTTTAAGTATAGGGAGTATAGGTAGTTTCTGGTCTGTGTCTTGCAGTTATTAAGTGGTTCCAAAAGAGACAGCAATTTATACTGATACAACAGGTGCAACTCCTAGTAGTGACAGGATTTCTTTTAAGTATACATTTTAACCTATTCAAATTTTCACCCCAAAACATCTCCTCTTGAGTGGTGTATTAGAATCTGTAGAAAATAAACATTACAGAATGCATTTTTTTTTATTTTAATACTATGCATATATTTTGAATGACCTTAATAATCTCTCAGTGATTTAAGTTCTTAGGAGTTCTTTTTTAATCAAGCTACTCAATTGTTCAAACCTGACCCAGTAAAGCAAACAAAACAGAAAAGTTATTAAAGGATATAATTAGCTCGAAACATGTTTAAGACTTTCCAGATAGACACTTGAGGCCCTTCTTGAAATAGGATTTACATCACACAACGCAATCATGGAATCATGGTTAAATGGTAGAAATATACGAAGAGAGACAGGCAAATTTCTACATTATTTAATTTAGAATCTCTGAACTTTTCATCATATCTTAGAACTTCAGTGAGTTTCACTAACTGAATCCACTCAGTTCTTCAGAATTCCATGAGATTAATTTCTCAGCACATAATTGCATCTCTTTACTTTCACATTCATCAGGCTATAAAGATCTCATGGCTTTAAGAAATTGAAAAAGAAACTAATGCACTGAAATGAAGAAGAAATGCTACATTTCACATCATCACCTCCAGGTGTTACAAAACAAATAAAAGTTTCACTGCAAAATGAAAGGAAGAGAAAATGAAGACACCGTGGAGCAAGTATAACTATGCCCAATGAGAAGAGTCGAGCAGGGCCAGTGATGATCCCCTTCTGAAGCAAGTGCTGGAATCACAAAGCAACTGTATAAAAGATGATGACTGAAGCTGTGGACTGTCTTGGAAAAAAGATAAGAGCAAACAAATTTGCCTTGTCAAATGAGACAGTTCAGTGACAGGTGTGGAGAAACCAAAAAGAAAACATGCATCTAACTGCAGGAAATTACGACCTCTAGTTGCAACCTTCGCTGCTGTCTGCAGAAAAAGTCCAGCACAATACAATCAGATGGGTGAATTCCCCAAGGACTTGAATCTTGTGCAGTGTCCCTAACCCAGTGGCTTCCTTTCAAACATAAGTCTTTCACAAAGATTTTAGATTATACATCTTTACAACAGTAAAAATACACCTTTTAATGCTACAAATGACTGCTAGGAAAAAAAGGCAAAATGAATGTTTTGTAATTAATGATTCATGATAAAGCAGATCTAATGAATGTAACAGCATATAAAAATATCATGTCTATAAATATCTAAGCAGCAGGAGGCAAAGGGACGAGGCTGTACTCTTCTCAGCAGTTGTGTGGTGATAGGAGGAAGGGAAATGGCCACAAACTGATGCATAGGAAGTTCCACACAAAAGAAGTGTGGGAACTTCTTCACAGTGCAGTGACGGAGCACTGGCACAGGCTGCACAGAGAGGTGGTGGAGTCTCCTTCTCTGGAGATGTTCACGACCCACCTAGACCCCCACCTGTGCAACCTGGTCTAGGGAGCTGCTTTGGCAGGGGGGTTGGACTCGACGATCTCTAGAGGTCCCTTCCAACCCCTATGATTCTGTGATTCTGCGATTCTGCGATGGAGAGTGAACTAAGGTTTTTGTGGATAGGTTTTGGCTGGCCACATAAAACAAAAGACAACATGATCCCAAATGCAAGAACTCACTGGAGACCATCCAAGGTGGGTAAAACCACTGCCATCAAATGAATGAAATGAGTCAGGCACAGCTGGTGGAAATACACAGTAAGATTCTTGAGGATGATTTTTAATTAAATTATGATGGTCACAAGAGAGAGGCCCAACTTGTATCCTGATGTAAATTGATTACCCTCCACAAAGTGACCCTAGGAGAGCCTCAAAACTGAGGCAATGTTTCCAAAAGACAGTCTGGTTTCTAGTCCCAGTGGGTTAGTGATGTCCTGTTCTTCTCATGGTGCAAAAGCCAATCTACTCAGGTGTGAAGCATTTGATGTACGGAAAAATTAACCAGCATCTAATGAGAAAACCTGGCACAAGATGAAAAAACCTGGCAGATGAGACAGTAGACTGGGCAAAATTTATAGGAGTTTCATTTCAGTTTTGTTGAAGGCAATTCTTTTTTTTTTGTTTTGCCTTCCATTCCACATAGCCTTCATTTTATTTTCATTCCAGGCTGTAAATCCAAATAAGTAAGCAAGCCAGGCTACTGTGTGCCATGACACCAATCTGCAGGAAAGTACAAAAGAAAATTTATCTTTTTTTTTTTTTTTCTCTATAACTTTGTTTTAAAACATACTCCTAAAGTTAACATTAAAAGCAGGGCGGTTTTTATTTATTTATTTATTTTTAATTTTTTAAATGAAAAGCAAATACTTAGAGATAAAATAGCTGAGAATATATGAACTACAGAGTAAAAGCAAAGAAAAGTCTCAGGGTAATCAGTCACATAGAAAATACTATTTTTAATAAAGCACTTAGCTAAAATCAGTGTCTTGAGCACTGGAGAACTGTTAATGGAGTCTAGCAGCTATTTCAAGGAATTCTGTGTTTAGAAAAAGAATGGATCCAATATTTTGTTTAAAACAAACAATCAAAGCAAAGCAACAAAACAAAAGTATCCACAGCTTTTTCTTCAAAGACACATCCTCTTAGCTCTTTCTGAAGATCAGTCTTTTCTGAATGTCTTTGGATTTCTTCTGCTTTCTTCCTTAAAATTTCTACTGTTTTGTTTGTTTGACTTCTGCACACAGCTCCCTCAGGAAAAGGAAACAAAATTATACTTAACGTCTCTCATCCCAAATTTTCTTACTCACTTCCTGCATATGTCCAGAGTTTTGGGAAAGGGTTCCTATTGTTTTATCTACTTTTCAATATAAGAATGTAATTATATTTTTCTTGACTGACTAGTTAGTGGCTGGGTCACAGCTCAGACTTACTGAAAATTTCACATAACTCCCAGAATAACATTAAACATTTAGAAGAAAGCACGAATTCCTCATTACAAAGCTTATGTAGATCATGGCACTCAATCATGGTCCATTCAGTTTTTCAAACACACAAACATCTACACTGTAAACCAGCTTGATTTTTATCCATATATTTTCTTACTGGAACTGTATGGTAACCTGCTCTAGTAAGGAACATTTTTAGCAGCATTGTTAGTGCTTCACTAGTATTGCTTTTCACACTCTGCTATAGAAGAAGTTGGTGTTCTTTCTACAAAGGAATAATAACTACAGACATAATTTGCTTGGGTCCTGCTATCACTGAGAGCTTTGAATTACCGTCTTGATCCAGCAGTAGTAGTTACTACAGCAGCTGGAGCAGCTGTTCTTGTACGTGTGGTAGATGTGCATCTATATGAATGTCATCAACTCTTATTAGGGGGAGTAATAAAGGAAAATATTTAAGTAGTTATATAGAGAGGATGTACAGTATTTTGAAGTGCCTTGCTTGTCACTGGAGATACACATATACCACTGTTACAGGCTCTTCTAATTTAAGAATGACAAGACATGAATCCAACATGGAGCAGTAGTGCACAGAAGCAAATATACCTGTGGCAGACAAAAGACAGGGGAAAGATAGGAGGACAGACCTCTATGAGGCTCTTATATAAACTGCATGCTGAGATGAGTTCAAAGACAGAAAATAAGAACTAAGTACATTTCTTTTATTGAACTTCACAGACATGAACAGGGAAGCATTTGATGTTCTAAAGGGGAAAAATAATGCCAGGCTGTATTTTGGTATGCACTGTCATTAGATTTCTTATGTGCTTGCAACAATTGGGAAAAAATCCTTCAAAATGTGTACATTATCATCGATGTTATGAGATTTTTCCTTTTTTTCATCCTGTCCTCCTGATTATGACACATATATCCACGGTCTGAACTTCATCCAAATCACAGAATATTTTCCTGAATATTTTATTTCTTTTCTGCCTGCACCATTATTCCCTTATGTCATTGGCTGGTACAGAATGTTCTATCAGAAGTATGTGCATTTCTTCCACAGAACTAAAGAAAGAAAATTCCTCTTTAGTTCTTTGTCTTGACAAAGGCAGACATTGATATTTTTTATTTCTTTGGTATGCCGTTATTTCATCCCTGTATAGCAGCCTTCTTAGATATCAGCCTTCAGAGAAGCATGGTAGTAGCAATTCACTTATAAGAGGCTGGGATCTACTGCATTGAGAGCGAGAGCAAGAGGGTATATGGGGTGGTATCAGGACAATGTGTCCAAGTCTTTTATACTAGTTACATTTATCTCAACTATTTCAGGTTCAGGATGCTTCATAAAGTGTTAAATAATCTGGAGAACCTTGATCAGATTAGGCAGCAATTTTCAAGGCCTTTAATTAGAAACTATAGAGCCACACTGCAAATGAATGATTGAGAAAGTTTGACAGCTACAGGACTGGATGCAGGGAGTCTGCAACCATTTCAGAAACCACCTTGAATTAACCTGTAGGAAAATCCTGAGATTTGACAGCCAGGAGCAAAGACATTTTATAGTGAAAACAAATAGGGTATTGAACCAGCATCTGGGGCTTGTGAATAATAATGCTTTCTCTTGCCTGTGCTCTGTATCCTGGACAATGTCATGAAATACAGTTATTGTGTTACCAACAGAAAGTGCCAAGAGGCCCTGAAGGGAGTCATTCACATGATACTGCCACTGGGATTTATAAGTCAACCCTTCATCCCACCTGCACAAGCAAATCCAAATTCCAGGTACACATAAAGCCAATTTTAAGGAGCTTGTTTCTGACAGGTACAATCCAAAGAAGACTGCAAGAGAAGCATGAAGAGAAGTCTTAACCGAACAAACCTTTATTTCAAATTTTGACTTTGAATACACTTCTTTAACCTGTAGTTCCTTGCCTATAAGCTTGCATTACCCATTCTACTCTTTCCTCTTCTAACTCCAGATGGGAATCTGTAGTAAGCCTCAATAAAAGACAGAAAGATTGCACCATGCATAAGGTTGGGATGACAGTTGTTTAAAACTCTGTACATATTTACAACAATACTTAACCGAAATATTTTGTAATAAATTGCACTTCATTACTGACAACTGTCCTGAATTTAGTAACAATATCATAGATATTTTCATAATTGCATTCATACAAAGATCTCATAGTGTTAAGTCTTTTAATGGATAGTGAATCTGTCCAGCAGAGTAACTAAGTGAAAAGGTTAAGCTCTGTGGGTTTGTTTTGTTTTGTTTTGTTTTTCTTGTTTGTTTGTTTTTAATGTTAAAAACTTCCTCTCTTCCCAGGGAATCAGTTTATTCTTCAGGTGGAAACTTCTGGTGTTTGAAACCTCACTTTCAGAAATGTTGGATGTTCACTGAGATAAAATGAAATTCTAGCTCAATGAAGGTCTAAATGTGCCAGACTGTATAAATTAAAGCTGACAGTTACACCCTTGATGGACTTTGCACTTCTAGCATGGGTGTTGTGTAGAGCTGTGTGGTCAGGACATGGAGTGAGGGAGGAGGCTGTAATGTTCCCCTTGTTAATTTTTCACCTGAGCTATTTTGATCTGAAGATGACCCCTGCACACATTTTGTTTGGTCTTTTTGTCAGACAGCTGCAATTCCTTCAGAAACCTGCAGAGCCTCTGAAGAGATATGGAGCATCTTAGAACCCCCATCTTCACCACATTTCCGCAACAAGGATACATCAGGATAGGCCAAATAGGGTCATGCAGCCCCACAGAGCTGAGGAATTATGTGTCTGGAAACTTGGGCTTATACTGGGTTTGTGTTCTCCAATCTCCTGCTGTGTGAACACTAGGATGATCTTTAAGGACTTCTTCATGGGTATTGTGTTGTCATGGCTGGAGCCAAAGTATGCAGCACTCATCTGTTTGAAGAAACAACAGGGAAGAAATCTCTAGTAGATGAAGCCCTTGAGAGAGTTTCTTTTGATTCTTTCTAGGGTTTTTAGAATGGAGAAATCAAGTTTAATTGGAATTTAAAGACATTATATGGTAGGAAAGACCATTGACATTTGATAGTTGAAACTGAATCAAAAAACAAAACAGTCACATGTAGAAAGTATTTTGAAAATGTATATTTACATATCTTTAAATATTTTCTATAAAATTCCTAAGCTCTTTAGATCATTTATGGAGTTCACAAATAACAGTATAATGCCAATTTAAAATATATGGCAAGTATTTTTCCATGAAGTTGGAGAAGATAATATATTTTTACATCTAAGTAAATTTCTAACCAAATGTTGCAAAATGCCCTTTAGTTTAATTGTATGAACAAACACACAAGTGAAAAGACAAAACAACTGAGTTTACCTTTTTCTTCATTATCATTGTGGCATCTGTGAAAAAAGATCACATGAGAGTAAAGGGAGCCCACTTTTATTCCTACTCATTTTCCTTCCTACATATATCTTTTAAACTACTATAAACAAGTAACTCAGGAATAACACTTTTTAAGGCAGTCAGACAAATTCTGGCAAATGGTATAAACACAGAAGACAATTCTGTAAACTCAAAACAGCCACACTAATAAAATGCAGTCATGGTCTACAACTTATATCAGATGTCAACTGACAAAACTGACTTTCAAAGGGCTTAAACAATCACTACAACCTAGATGCAGTACAGACAAAAAGGTAAACAAAAGAAAGCATCTCCACTGTGGATTATTTTATAAATTCTGTCAGTCCACTACGTATTGTATGTTCTTCACAGATTATGACTGATCCATGACAGTCCTGAGACAGGCCACTGCAGTTGCAGTATTATGGCTTTAAATGTAATATCAGACATCACCATGAGAAAAGAATACCCCCAGGAGTCAAGGACAGAAGGTAATACAGTGGTTCTTTCAATGGTGTGGGAGACATGGCAATCTGCTGCATAGCTGAACAGTTCTCTTTTGTTCTCTGTTCAGCTATGGATCTGATTTCTCTGAATTGGGCTTATTACAATAAATATAGATGCACAACATGATTATTTATGGGAAGAAGACAGACAAAAGAGGTTGAGTTGCTGGTACCTAAAACCTAATTTTCTGAGCTTCTCCCCTTGAGGCCCCTTTCAATTGTTGCACCACGGTATTCTCATTGTTGCTCAATGATACAAGCCTAAGCTGTTCATCAATTTACTCACTCCCCCAATCTCTCTTTCTCTCTCATGCGCATTTCCTCTCTCTTCCCATAACAGTTCCCCTGAAATCCTATCACTTTGCTGAAGGATTGATGTAAGTCTCCAGCAATTAACATAATTACAAGCCTGATTATCTTCTAATTGCATTATGAGTATTTGGTTATTCACTACACAAATTAGAGAAAATTAAAGAGGAGCAAGATCCTGTGGTGTGGGCGGTACGCTTTCTAAACTGTTATGAGCATCTCAGTGCTGTGAGATAACAAAGTGAAGACATTTTATATTCCTATTGGTTCACAGTTGTTCTTGTCACTGTATAATTTTTTTTGCTTCTTTCACCAGTGTTTCATGTCACCAAAAGGTATGTTATTACTTCATTCATGCAAGTTGACTGATAACATATAGTAAAACAAAGTAAATGCCTTAATTTCTACATGGAAAAATAGTGTAAAAAAGATAGAAATCTGAACAGCAGGCACACAGAGGATAGACATTGGTACTACCAAATATAACAACGATTCAAATATATAGTTAAGGGTTACCGTTTCTGGGGACAGAGGAACATAGCAGTAAAGAAGCATGGAGAATTATGAGTTCTTGCCTGTATACTTCTATCATTTCTGAGGTTACTGCAGTATTACTTTAACAGGAATAAGTTTAAACACCAAGTTTAAACTTATCCTAGTCTAAATTAGGGCAGTTTAAAATCTGCATAACACTTTGATGAGGCATAATCAACGTAGGACAGGAGTTACTGTACCAGAAGCAATGCCAGCCATGAAAAGAAGTACTTTAAATGTATAGAATGGAAATTCATTATAAGAAAAAAATGTAACTGGATAACTTTGAAAGATATATTTTTAAAACAAAATATAAAGTCTGCACAAAACACTGACAGAAAAAAAATCATGACAGGAAAGGAGCAAATACTTACAGAAGGGTTTGTAGTTTGTGGTGTCGTTCAGTTTGAAGACTACAACTAAAGCTGGAAAAATGGTTATCTCGTACCTCAATCAGGAACCAACCATTCTGTGACATACACTTGACAGCCAGTGATGTACGAGAGTACAGGTCTCCTCAAAACACACCTGAACTGCCCAGAGCAGCGCTGCAAGCATTTATTGCTGATTCCCACTCTAAGTAACTGTAGGCTCTTCTTGTGCTTTGGGATAACTCAGTACCTGTCTTATGAGCCATATCCTGATGGTGTTTTTTTGCAAAGTGCTTTTCATCTTGTGAAAATGTTTTGAATAGAAATTAACCTGTCAACACTCAAAACTCATGTCCCTGAATGAAAACAGTAATGACCGAATTACAGGATACAGCAATGGCCGAATATCAGTAAATACAACTAGCTTCTGCACCAGGGGACCTCTAGTCCTCTCTTGTCCTCAAGGCTTCTAGTTACTGTTATTGGTGCCCAGACATGAGGGAATAAATTTATGACATACGTTCACTTCAAAGGGGCTTTTGGCTGAGAATTCTGCCTTCTAACCTAGGAACCAGTCTGAGTAGAATTTAAATGTGTGACCTAAGGTTTTACAGCTGTAAAGCATCCTCTGTGGATGACCATTCCTACCCCATTTTCTTGGTGCATTCCTCTCCAGGTTCACAGCTCCTCAGTATGGGCAGGAAAGGACTTCCCTTTTTCCACATCTAGGGAATATAAGTATGCCTCGATGCATAGAGCTCTCAAGGTTTATGACTTTCGGGACTCAACTTCTTATAGACATTTACTGATAAAAGAAGTTGATCATCATAAACAAAATAAAGTAAAAATAATCCAAACTTAAGGGAGAAAGGTGAGAACAGTCTTAATTACATATAATTTTGGCATAACAAGAAAAAAAATTCCTTCATCAACAGAAGAATTTTCTTAGACACAAATGAACCCTGTATAAATATTTTCAGTTATTGCTCCCAAGTGTGTGTTCAGCAGTACCCAGGAAAGCATCAACATGTGCTTCAATTGATTCATATAGACAGAAAATAAAAAAATAGAAACTGTATACACAGTACTACTCCTTAGCAGATACTTTAAAATTATTCATGTGAGTTTAAAATAGATTCAACACAAAACTGAATTTTTGTAAGTAGGTAAAATTTCATATAACTTTTTTAAACTGTATAATTTTAATAGCTGTAGAGAGTAGGCCAAAATGAAGTTTAATGTAAAACACATTGAATTTAATGAAAAGATTCATTGAATTTACTGGCAATTTTCCCAGCTGCCAACAGGATTCAGTTTTGCTCGCACTCATTCACTTCCTTCCCACTGTTTCTCAAAGCTGTCAGATATACATATTACAGAGGTTTTCAGAAGTTCAGGTCTGGTAGTACAAGTGGATTTAGTAGTCTAATATCAAAGAATCCAAGGAAGAGAGTCCTCCTGGAATTCTGTCAGAGGAAGTAAACAACAGAGCACCATCTTCACTGTTCTCTCTGTAAAAGGCCATCTCAAAAGTTCTACAGATACTCTGTTCTGAATTGTCCCCTGAAACTTAAACTGAAGCCAGGCCTTTCAAGTGAAAGAGAGGCAAATAAATGTGCATACTGTACTCCTTTTGCACTATTGCCATCATACTTTTCAAGCAGGTAAGAATTAAGAGGATCTGAAGATGACTGTATCAGCATGCACTTGTTTTAAAAAATCCTGAATTAGGTAACTAACCCAACACTTAAAAAAATTTCCAGAACACAGTGCCCATATTTATTCTCCAGAAATTTTCCTAGCAATAGCTAGGAGGCAATATTCCTGGCAGGATAGTCCAGAGAGATCTCAGATTGATTTAAAACAAAAAGCAATACATGACTTGGAAGGCGATAAAACCATACCATAGCTATCCTTAAATTTCAAGCGTTATCTTCTTTTTTGATATGAACATTCTCTACCACAGTAAAAAGCAAACAAAATACTGTTTCCCAGCTTCATTACTTTAATAAGAAGGCTTGACAATACACTTAGCTGGCAGGAAAAAATAACTTATTTCACTGTCACGTTATTTGTTCACCTGCTGCAAGGTAACCAGAAGCTAAGTTACTTTTTATTTATTTAGTTTTCGCACGACACCCATACTGACACAGCTAGCATTATCTATTATATACAACTGCTCTATTATACTGATCATAGAAAACAAAAATAATGCAAGATCTTCTCTCTTAATCATTAACATTTGTAGAAAACACACTCTACCTCTCAGACTTCTGAACATAATGTCTTGAATTATTTCACTCATCACTTTTCCAGTTTAAAAGGTGTTTGGAAAATAATAATAATTTAAGTTATTTCATGTTCAAAATGTACTAGGAAAATAAATATTCCACATGTAAATTTTTCAGTGTCTGGGTTTTATCTGTTATCAAAAATCAATTACAATTATTAGTAGAATCTCTTTGTCATAACAGTACAAAAACTGTACTGATAAATACATTTGAAAATGCAGTTGCAAGCCAATTCCCATGTTAATTTCTCAGAGAAATTTCCCACTAAGGCGTGGCTGAAAGCAGAGAAAGTGAGTAGGGAATGTACAGAGATTACTACATATTAGTGTAAAGCATATCTTTTCCTGTGAAGTGAAGAATGGTATAAGCTCCACACTCAAAATGAGAGTATAAATTTGACTCAACAAAGCAGCTTGCCTGTAGGAGCTTGTTCCACTCTCATTTCATAGCACAAATAAAATGCTTTTTTATCCTGTCTTTGCAAATAGAGTCAAACATTGTAAGTAAAGTAAAATCTTATATCAAGGGGACAAGAAAGAATTTATGTTTCAGAAGATAGCTTGATAGCTAAATGAGATGCAAAGTAAAAGGGTATTATGAAAAGCAGACATACAGCAACAGAAATGAATGTAGTAAGGGGTTAGGTTAGCTTTGGGTTTGTTGTTTTTGGCTTTTGTTTTTTTCCTATTGTTTTCAGCAGATGCAGGACTGAGCTCTTTTGTGTCACTTTGGTAGATAAGCAATTTGCTCAGATACTCAGCTTGCCTCTACATGGGTGGACCACCTGCCAACCTGGTCACCACTTGCAGATAGCTTAGTGGTGTGCATTTTTCAGAAGTCTACAACAGGAGTTAAACTCACACCTTTCTTCATCCTAACAAGAAATTGTTAAGTCCACAGATTAAAAAAAAAAAAGGCAACATTTCTGTCAGGTGAATTCTGTTCTATATTGCTGCTTCACTTACAGTAGATAAAGAGATAGCTTAGTGTTGCAGAGTTTACCTATTAAAATATTACCATCCCAATATTACTTTAGTTTCTTGCAAGTTTTCACAGAATCACAGGATTGCAGGGGTTGGAAGGAACCTCAAGAGCCTAAACCTGCTAAAGCAGATGCCCTACATAATGTTGCACACGTAGGCATTCAGACAGGTCTTGAATATCTTTTATTCTTTCTGTTACTTTTGTCAGAATTCTGTATCTAGTGATGATTTCTGGAATATTCAAAAGTTTTCTGGGAAAATGAGCATCTTTTATTCTTCTTGAGAAATAAGGACCCCCCGTTGGGTCCCTGTGATAGAGCTGGTCTGTAGTTCCACCCCCCACATGATCACTTAGGTGTATGTGTAAACAGACTGGAGCATGTTCAGAGGGGGAAACTGAAACTATTATCAAGAGGGAGGGCATTCATCTAAGTTGAAAATTGAGGTTCAAGCCCATCATGCAGGCATGGGAACAGACTGACCTTTGTGCAGTTTCACTTTACATACATCTACTGGCTAGATGGGTCTTCTAAGTTTTATTCACTTTTAACCAGAAAAGCCTTCTTGAAACTGAGAAGGTTTTGTTGAAATTGGCACACTTCTGAGAAAGCAAAAAAAAAAATAAAAAATCTGATTTCAACCTATCAGCATTTTCACCAAGAGATTCTGACACAGATTTTATGGTAAAAAGATAATATTACATTTTTAATTATGATTCAGAAGCTCTATATTTATTTAGAGTACATCGTGTTCTATTTTCACTTAATCTCAGAAGACTTAACAGTAACACATGGAACATTTATGCACTGTAGGAAGACTTTATGTACATATTTGATATATTTACCTGATGTGTTGCATGTTTATGGAACACCAATGACAAAATATAAAATATTGTAATGCTTGATTCTCGATGACATTATGCTAATACATCATATTTTTACGTTTTCTGAATACTTTTCCTTTCTACTGTAACCAATCAGCATTTTTTCAATACTGTTGCAGACTTAGTACTGAATAACAGATACTTAATTCTCCTCACAATTCTGGGATGTTACAACAAAAGATTTCAGCATCCTCAGCTTCTACCAGTCACATTCCCTTGAATGATGGCTTCACTATTAGCAGGACCTGAGCAGGAGCCACAACTTTGGCCTCCACTTTCAAGCTATGCCAAAAATGTACAGAGCTGTCTCCAAAGTTAGATAAGTATATAATCTTGCTCTTAAGGTTTTTCTTAGGCTCCTAAGACATAATAGATCATAAAGTATTGTAGTTCTGGACTTGCTGCATTCAGTTCAGTAGAAGACAAAGGAGAAATCAAAAAACTAGACTAACAAATTCTGGCAGGTGGTCCTTGCATGAGACACCAGGGACTTTAAGTGAGAACTCAACACTTTCCTCACACTCATGCCTTTCTTTTTCTTGTCAGCATCTGAGGATCTAGATAGCAGTCTCCAGGGTGGCTCACAAAGTGCTCCTGGAGAACATTTACAGTGAACCACCAATGAGCTTATAACAGCTGGGAAATAATATCTGGGCACATACATTTTATCTCGGGATTGAAGCAGGTGATAGTCACCTGCTGTTGTGTCATAAATTTTACTATATTTAGATGGCCT
Organism: Odontophorus gujanensis; assembly: GCA_013399175.1. Taxonomy (NCBI): domain Eukaryota; kingdom Metazoa; phylum Chordata; class Aves; order Galliformes; family Odontophoridae; genus Odontophorus; species Odontophorus gujanensis. Next base: position 220,140 of record VXAB01011855.1, read on the forward strand.
CTCCAGTAATCTGAGCAGAACTCAACTTTAGAACAAGTAGTAGTAAACAGAAATATATTTTCTCTGTTCAATGCATACTGCTGTTACCAAGTAATTTCTTACAGACTCTACCATGCATTTTGCATTAATGTAAGTTCTAAACATCTTCAATCATCTTATTTTCCTTGAATTCAGCACCTGGTTGACCTGTAAGGGAAAGCCTTGGTAAAAAGCCACTACCCCTCTAAAATTGTTCTTTAAATTATTTTAATTATTATTATAATATTACGATTATTTTAATACAATGGATATCACCGACTTTTTTTCATAAGTTTGAATTTTCTGCCCTTTGTTTGTCTTCATGCTCTTTACAGGCTGCTGATTTTTGCCACCATAGTTTACGATGTTTAGAGCTGACAAAACTCTGGAGAAAATACTTACATAATTATGACTGATTCCTTACAGTCTGGTAAAGAAAACATACAACTTTCTCATTTTTTATATTTGGAATTTCTGTTTAACCACTTCAATGGACAATATTTTTTTCTGTGACACGGTTGATCTTCAAGATTTTGAAAGAGGTTAGATGAACTCATGAGGCTTACACCTACTGGAAGTTACTGCTGAAGTACGTGGGCATACCAAATGAAAGACCACACTGTACTTGCACTCTCTGCTGTAATCTATTCCCAGCATACTTCATGCATCCTTTTAAGAGATAAGAAGAAGTGTGACCCAATACAGTAATTCTTATGAACTATATTTAATCTCCAGAAATTTCTTTTCTGAATTTTGAAATTAAACAACATACTTTCTGTCTGATTAATTAGCCCACTATTTTTCACTTTCAACTTTACATGTGGAGAATTATCTGCAGTGCAGTTCGTTGACTGTTCCCTATCATTTCTTTCAAGTCATCTTGATAAATGGATGTACTGATGTTTGATAGCCTCAGAATATGATTTTAGAGACCATCTCTGAGATACAGATCAGGAGTTTTCACACATGCTACAATTACAGAGAAAAACAATGTTTAAAATCCATTTGCATTCAAGAGAATACAGTCCTCCAGAGACTACAGACCACAAAAAAAAAAAGCTCTACAAGAAACACATATCATGAGCCCCCATGCACCCCACTCTAGTAAACCACATCCTTTTAACATGAGTAGAACTTTAAGGATTTTGCACTTGTTGAAAACAGCCAGTGACACTGATTTCCACGCTATTTTTTCTTTTGCTTCTCTAAATTTAAGGCAATTTTGAAACTGTATTGTTGCTGTCTTCTAGGTTCAGTAAGCCTAAAGGAAAGTGGTAATTTCATTGAAAAAGTAAATCAATAAATAGAAAGATGAAATGTACCCTTCCACATCATACACTCATTCTTACATCTCTTCTACTTGCTCGTTCCTTCACATCAGTCTAGCACTAGTCTCACTAAACTCACTGAAGACGAGATTTTACTCGTATGCCTTTAAAGCATTTCCTTTCTCTTTTCTCTCCCCAAAACCTGGCCTGCAATTAACCTGATTGTTATGAGTCCATTACTTTAAAAATCTATAAATTTGCTTCACGTATCACATCAGTATGACTAAAAGTAAGGATATTCATAGTTTATATAATTAATATTATTTATATTGTTTTACCATTCCTACTGATCTCACTTTTCTGCTTAACTACTATAACGAAATACGTGAACTTAGAGACTAAGAATGAGGTATTATGAGATGGCATAGTCATTTATTTGTCTAGATGAACAAGTATTGAAGGGTATCTTGTGTTTCACCCATTTCGTTTGAAATAATAATGTGCTTTTTTCTTTTAGCATAAGACCTTAAGCTCCTTAAATGTTTGCTGGTCCATTACATTTGAAAACATTGCCTAAGTAGTGTATTAAATTGTACATTTATTTTTCACAGACACTAGTGAGGGCAAAAAGTGAAAGCTGAACTTAACACAACAGCTAAATTTAACAGTGGAGTTTCCATTCTAAATACCAAAAATACCATGTTAAAAATAGAAATACGGATGTATGTGTATTATATATGTAGTATTTTATTATTAACCTTGCTTGACATCCAGTACACTCCATAGAAAAACTGTTTTGGACTCTACCTCATTGATTTTAATGGAAACCAAAGGCCTATTCTATGAAGTATGTATAGAAGGCCACATACGATAATGCAAGTAATTTGGCATACATCCATAAGTCTTGAAAGGAGATGCACTTAGAAGTGTGAATGTGAATTGCTTTGCAATCTGCAGTGTGGTAATATAGCTGTCAACCATATTTCACGTTGTGCAAGACTAAGGATAGAAAGCATCTCTGGAAAGATATGCTTTTTAACTTGAAGAAACTGAACAAGTGATATCCAAATATCTTCAAATATCTTTCTTTCTTTTTTTTTTTTTTTCTTTTATCAGTGTCTAAAAAGTCATACTGCGAAATGCAATGGAGAATGGAGAAGATTTCTTTTCATAGAATATAGGAAGTTTACCTAAGTGAAATATGGATTAAAAAAATTCCTTCTACATAGTTTCCACGCAAAATATAAAGNTGTCTAAAAAGTCATACTGCGAAATGCAATGGAGAATGGAGAAGATTTCTTTTCATAGAATATAGGAAGTTTACCTAAGTGAAATATGGATTAAAAAAATTCCTTCTACATAGTTTCCACGCAAAATATAAAGAAGGGAGAAAGAGAGAAGAAGGGAGAAAAAGAGAAGGAGTTTAGAAGGGAACAAGGTGTGGCTGAGGAAGAGAGAGACAGAGAGACAGGATTCCTGTGCTTACATTCAGCCAGAAATGTGAAAGTTGGTGGTTTTGGTTTGGATGGTCTGAATCCTTGTGTGGTTTCAATTCCTCTTGACTTTGCACCCTTAAGTTTTACATTAGATTATGGGGTGAATAAAATGACACTCAAAACCCATCATGTTATCAAGATACTCCTTTCTTCAAGATGAAATCATTAAAAAACCACAAAGTCTTGGCAGCACTTCTACCTGAAGTTATCTGCATTCTAATATTCACTGGCTATTCACCTTCACTGAAAAGTTTACAAACTTAGGCAAACTTCATCTATGTTCCAGTTTTGTAGAATATCATGAAAACATGAAGTCACTAATTGATTCTGCTTTCACTATGAAAGCTCCTCCACCATTTATAGCTGGCCACACAAAACAGACAGCAGTGGCTGAATACATGCACTGGAGTCATCTGGGATTGACAAAAGATGAACTTGGCTTCTGTAGCTGAAAAACCTGATTTGTATCAAACTATTTTCTTGCTCAATTTGGTATCTCAATTTTAACTACTTTTTGATCTGATCATATTCTGAGTAAACTACCAGATTTCCCTCCGCAGCAGTTTCTTCCTATTTTGTATTATCAGGATAATGTTTACTCAGCTTGGTAGGGATGCTTAGACAATTTTGGATGAATGACTAAGAACTGATCATTACCATTGTGTTCTAACAACTGCAGAAACCACATATAGAGTATCTAGCATTCACAGTGTAGGCATTTGAAAATTGTTCAGGTTTTAAGCATTTCAGTTCTGGGACAAGGGGAGGGTCTGAGTTATATACTTAGTAACATCACATTCAGTGTAATGTTGCTTCACAAACTGAAATAATCTCTTAAAAAACATTAACCCTTAGAATATGACTGAGAATTTAATCATCAGTTAAAACTGTTCCTTTTGGAAATGCAATCCAAAAACCTTTCCTCAAGAAATTGTTAAGATGTCCCTGCATGTTCGGTGTGCTACAGCCTCTGCAAAAACAGTAAGTTTCACTTTTAGTTTAATATCTTAATGCTTTTAAGAAAACATGCAAAATTAAAAAAAAAAATTATTTAAAAAAGAATTAAAGTTTTTAAAAAGAAAACCACTCTGATAACAGATAAAACTACGGTCAGTTTCTGATTCACTGGCGTTTTCCCAGGCACAAGACATGTTTTCCCCAGGGGTCACCAGGTCCAGGCAAGCTGCATTCTTTCTGCCAGGCACTTTGTAATGTGCAATGAACAGTGTCATTTATTTTCATTTCCTCATACTTAATTGCATGCTTATTGCTTCCAATAATAAGCCAGAAGGCAGGTGGTAAAAGCAGTAAACTAAACTACTACTAGCTGTCAGAGTTACAGACCATGCTACTATCCTCTTCAAGCAACACAAACTGATGAACCGGAAAAACACTTGCTTCCATTGCGTATTAATAGAGATTTCCTTTTATTCTAAAAAATAAAAATAAAAATATATATATATATAAAAAAAGAGAGAGAGAGGGAGAGAGAAAGTACTCGGTGCTTAGCAAACACAAATGTGTTAAATTTATTTTCTGTCACATCAAAAGGAAGCAATATAGGAAGAACAGCAGTAGTATACCAATGTACTTTTAAGGTGTAGTAGGATGACTGTTTTAGCCAAGTAACATGTCAGCAATTATAGTTCTGTAATTCATTAATAATTTCAATATTAAGCTATTTAAAACTTGAATGATCCTGTCTGGATGTAGAAATGTCTATTAGCTATGCAACATTCACATTTTATCACCTCTGAAAATAAATGAATTATTTCATTTACTGTGGAAATTAACATTTATTTCATTTCCTACTATGATAATAAATAAAATAAAACTTTATTGAAGACCCCTTTAAAGAACTTAATTTCATCTTCATTGTGCACTCAGCCTGACTGGATAATTACTTCTGGTGTATTTTGCTGATGGGTATGTCACTTCTACAGACAAATAAGGATTTATTGGCATATTTAGACGCAAAGTTCTCATGGTACTGCTGCACGCATGGATAGCACTTAACAATATGTAACTTTTTTTTTTTTTTTTTAAGAGTGACACTGTTGTGCCACAGATCTGTGCTAGTGCTGAAGAAGATACTGGAAATCCTATCACATTACTGCAGTTAAAAGAGAATGACAAAGTTGTACAATTAGACTAACAGTTAATATGTTCATGATCACTTTAAAAATGTAAGTTCTCACTCCAGTGACTTCTAACTCTACACAATTGTTTGTGGATAAAAAGGTGATGCTATTCCTGCTGCAATTATTTCACAGAGATAAGTAATAAAAATAGGATTTCTGAAAGTATTATTTGCTTATCTGCATAATAGTACAATTGTTAGTAGCAGATCCAGCAAAAAATGTCACTATACCAGAACACGTTTATCATTCTAGCTCATAAGTTTGCTATGTACAATTCTAATATGCTCATTACTAACTGTAGTAGTTAGTACAGAAAGTCCTTAGCATGTAGTTGCCCACTTTCTGCAATATCCTACTTAAGGAATACTGATGCTATTATTTCCTGTTAAGTTGCACATTTCGAATGCATAATACAGAAATACATTCAGGTTCAGGCTGAATCCTGCAAGTTATGCTACCTGTAAGCCTTTACAAGATGGTTGTATACCCTTCTGAAGTCAGTGGAGCTTTGAGCAAATAATCATTTTTTGCTTGTAAAATAAAACGGAATAGCGGGGCTCCATATTAAGAGAAATGATACATCTCATTTAGAAAGAGCAGTAACTTATAATTTAAGTAACCTACGCAACTTAATTTTCAAAGTTCAGCCTCGGTTTCTCATGTTAGAAGAAACAATAGAGATAAATAAATAAAGATAAGCAACTGGGCAGAAATTAATTTGTATTTGTTATGTTTCCCACTTCCAGCTCAACTTCACATGTTGAGGAATTCCTCACTTGGACCTAAATCTCTGTTCTTGTAGGTAATGGTCTTCTGCACTTTTATCATTATTTTTTTAATCGACATAAGTATTTTTTTTTTTCTCCATAAAATCCTACGTATATCCAGAGAATCTTAGTTAAACTAAATGTCCAATTGCCCTAACAAGTGAATAGACAAAGGCTAAAATTTAGAAAACTACTCAATGTCTTGAATAAATGTGTCATTGATGCCTAAGCCATCAAAGATTCATTTTCAGGTATGACTTAGATTTTAACATACTAAATTCCACTTGTATTTACTGAAAGTCAGGTTTCCAGACACCGTTTTCAAAGGTATTAACATAGACTCAACAAAATAAGTGGAAATCATACATTTTTTAGCAATTCCAGTAGGCACTTTTTCCATCTTTCAGCATTAAAATCTCTTAATAAATGTGTCTCTTAAGGCCAGAGTTTTCACACCATTGGAGCACCCAGATCCTAAGTGACGATCTAATTTGTTTTGGCTACTGTTAGAATCAGTGTGAAGGGACTGAGACAACCAAAGGAGTGGACAGTCTAGAATTTGGTGTTGACCACCATTTTCCATATTCAGCTGGAGGAAATTAGAGTAAATGACTCCTTTTTCACTTTAGATTGGTGCTTAAAATTAGGTGACTGGCATCAGACCTTAAGGACAAAAATGGGTTTAGAGTTATTTTTCAAAATAAATTTGATGTCTTTTTCCTATTACTCTGCCCAGTGGTATTTTGCTCCAGCTCCCAAACTTTCTCTGGTGATCTATTATTTTAGTACAGATTAGATGTGCTCCCTGAGGAACTGTGAATCCCAAATGAACATAAGAAAAGCTTTATAATTCTGAAGAAGGAAGTGCTTCAGAAGTGCCTATGCCCTCAGGATTCCTTACTGCTAAGTTCTGTATGACACTACTTTTGAATCTTTTTGTGTTACCAAAGCCTACCCACATACTAAGAAATCAACACAGTCAGTCATTCCCCACTCTAGTAACATACTGTAAATCCACTTTTTGGCTTAATATAACAGAATTCCTTTTTGGAGTGAGACCACCACTTGACAGAATGATTGGCATCCAATTTAGATATCTAAGTTCTCTTACAAGTCCTGGGGGAAGCTAGGAATGGCACACTGAAAGTCAGAGGGCTTGGGAAAAATAGGAAATATCAAAGGGAGGGGTCTATCCAAACTTGTTTAGCCTCTATAATTCAACCATGTTAGCTTAAATTCAAGAAGATACCTCCTTCCACCCAGGTGTCACAACATACAGTTTACGTCTAAGCACCTTATTCATGAACATAAAACGATGAGTCTTTCCTCATGTACTTCTTCCTCCCCAAGAGAGCCAAGAGGCAGAATCACTTTCCTGCTCCTGTCCTGCTGAGATTCAGGAAACCATTAGTTTTAAGTGTGACTGTTACCAGGCCAAGTATGTATAATTGACAGACCAGTAATGGCTACTGGGCTCAGTTTTATAGGATAGTTATAGAAAAGAATCCCTATTTATTTTGTGAATCCTACTAGCAATTGCATAGGGCATAAGAGACCATACTAGTCTGCATAGTTAAAACTGCTCTTCTAGCAACATCTGAAAGAGACATGTCTCCATGTAGACATGGATAACCCAGAATGAAGGTGCTCCCTGCCTTACCCTTTGGATGATTTAGAGTATTTTGAAATTAGGCAAGATATGTACTTGTAATATTAAGCACATAAGTCTGTCTGTTCAGTTCAGCTGGATATACTTTTGAAAATTAAAGGCCTTTCCCATCAGTCTCCACTATTCATATCTTTAAAGTCAACAAAAACTGTTGATTTTTGCAAACTCAAGACCATAGTCCCCAATTGGGAAAAAAACCATAAGATTTAAAAAAATGATGATTCTCAAATTTATTTTTCCTCGTCTTTACCCAAGACGACTGCTGAACATGAGTATATTACCGTAATAGAAAAGGCAGACTAGCCTGACTACTATGGGCTAATAAAAAAATAATACCTTTCTAACCCCCAAATCCACTCCCTTATTCCTTGGTGGACTCACTCCATGGTTTTTTACTTTCACTGTGATATTGCATTATGGAAGAATCCAGAGGTGTTAGAGGGTTAGCTGGAACTACAAGTACCTCAAACTGAAAAAGAGACATCTAATATTTATATACTAAAATGCCTTATATGTTGCTATCTGAAGCACATTCCATGCATAATCTTGTAGATCATTCATTTACAGGTCATGTCTCTATATCTATGAATTCCCAAATTGCCGTGTTTGTTTTTTATCTATACAGATGAATACCCCCAAAAATATCACTTACCCTTTGACATGATAAATGACTCTGTGGGGATTTTATTGCTGAGATGCAATACTCTGGAGAGTCATGCAATTGTGCAATCCAATTAGTGTTTTAGATGGTGCAAAATTATTCAGTGAATGAATGGGTAGAGACACTTTACAAATAATATTGTCATGACTCTTTTCTCTACCTTTTTTCTCTTCCCTAAATCATATCTCCAGACATGGATGTGTACACATACACAGAAAGTCACTATGTACTATCCTAGATAAGATCATTTCTCCTTAGAAAGACTATTGCCTTTGTTGAATTTCATTTATAAATACTTTCCAAATTATAGACAAGATCTTTACATGGAGTATGTATTGAAGAATATATGCTGAAAGTGATGAAAAAACATTTATAAGTCCTGTCAGTTCCTATACTCCTTTACAATATCACTTTTACAAAAGCATTTAAAACCAGCAGTGAATCTAGTTTGAACTTTAATTTCTATTTTATCTTTTTCATGTATAAATTATAAAATGCATATCCATATTCTTTGGGTACTGCAATTTAATGTACCTCAAAAGACATATTTTTTTGTACTTTTTGCTATACAGCTGCTCACAGCTGAAATTGCTCAGTCATAAAGAAAACACATTTGCTGCATTCCAAATGCCTGCATAGGTATGCTTTTGGGAGATAATTTCCTTTTATTTAGTGTCAACTGTAAGGAAAAATATTGGCAAAATCAGCCATTCTTGGGAGAGTTCTCAGTAAAAGTAAAGCAGAAAAAAACTTCTAGGTACCTATTTTTTTGAGTCCTAATTTGAGTAACTCTGATGTAATTCTGATATCTAATTTTGCTATCATTTCTGCCCATGTTTTTTACCATCTCTCCATATGGAAACTTTAAATTCTTCCAGGGAGTTTCATACAAGGAGTGGAAGTATTATGCTATTCTTAAATTTCTTACCTTTGATCCCCAGTAAATGGACTACAAGTTAGATAAAGTAACTAATCTTGCCAAACTGTGATCCAGAATTTGACTTTTCAAGCATAAAAACAGAGTATGACTTCCTTCAGATACATTATCAGAGACATATGTTTTATAAACTGCAAAATGACACATTTTTTCTGTGTGAAGTACTTCTTATATTTGCTCATTCATTCAGGTCTAACAGAAAAAAATAAGACATTGCCTTCTCAGTCAGGAGTGCCAATTCAAAAATAATTACACTGCAGCAAAGGCACAAAATTCTGATGTACTTCCCAAAAAATTAGAATGAAGTTGTCGATTTTCTTTTTACCTTATTTCCCCTACTACCTTCCTTCAGTACTGTAAACTTTACTGGCAAAATATGTCTAAATAGAAGCAAGAAGTTATAGCTTATTGGCACCTCTGCAGCTAAATTATGTTGGTGGAAATTGTGCTTATGGAAATATATACATTGAATAAAATTTAGGCAAAGTACTTTTCTGTAATTTTTAAAGTGACATAACTACAAGAGAAAACATCTGTAAAAGAAGGCTGTTAATAAATCGGCTAATTCATGTTATTATAACAAGACATGTTGTTCTCTTTCCATTCCTATTTAGCTCCTTATTCTAAAAAGCACTTAAGAATATCTTGCTTTTTAATGTCCTTATGTATTCCTTTAGGCATATACCCAATGAAATGTTTAAGGGTGTACTTAGGCATGTGTTCGGGTGGTCTGCTGAAAACAGGCATTACCCTAGGATACAACGGAAAGCACCCACCACCCTTATGTAGAAGAACTGATAGAATAAGGTTTTTGACTTAAAAATAATTACACTGAAAGAAAGTAAGTGCTCATCCCAGCCAGAAGAAAAAGCAGAAAATGTTTTCGAAGACTGACATATTGATCCTTCTATCACTGTACCCAAAGCACTAAGACAGAAGTAAGGTTTTATTCACGGGGGTAAATACAGGAATTCACAGCATTTGCTGCACAGTTCTCTTCAAAGCTTCCTGAAATTAAGACTTAATTCTGCTGTATAAGCGAAGAGGACAGGAAAAGCTGTCATTACACTACTCTGTATCACATCTATCCTTAAGTAATTAAAGCATTTTTTCATATTCATTTAGTTACATAGAAGACACTGTATGGTGAGCCAGCTCACAACGTAGTTCAGACTATTTCTTCATTATTTTGTTTTTTCATTATGTTTTTTGATCTTTTTTTGGTTGGTTGGTTGGTTGGTTGTTTTTTTAATTGCTGTTTTTTGTTGTTGTTTGTTTGTTTGTTTTTACCACAACACCACAGCAACTTAAACACCAAGTATTTATTTTCCTTCTCCAACACTGCAAGTTATTTTATGAAAATTGTTATGCAAATTGGGCAGTGAATTGATTCATTCTGTTTGTCTCCCTTGTATTTATCTCCAAGGCATCTATCACCATGGTGCCTAAATGCTTTGGTATCTTTGTGTTTGCCAGATCTGTCTATCTTGAGTGGTATCATTTTTGTTCACTTTTACATAGTCTCTTTATATACACTACAAGGAAGATTTATCTAGGACAAATCAGTTACAGATTAACGGTAAACAAATGTTTTCTATACTAATGTAATAATCAGTAAAACTGAAAGTAATAAAATTGAAAGTAGTAAAATTGAAAGTCCTTCAGTTTTCATTGTTACAAAAAATAGCTTCTAATGCACTGAGGGCATTGCATTGGTGAAGGCTTCTTGATCTCAAAACCCCCATATTCTACTTAAAATCACTTATATTCTATCTCCTAACCATTTTGGATAATGACACATGCCCGCAGAACACCAAACAACCCTCACATTCTTTTTTTGCAGTACTTCAATTTTCTTCCTTCCTTCAGATTCATTCAGATTACTTCTTCCCCCAAAACATACCTACTACACTTCCAGACCAATGACTTCCCTCATACAACCTGTGCTGTCATGAGAACGAGGTTGTGTAAAGCAACTGGCACAGCTTCCAGGTTGCTGCAGACCAAACCAGGGAGCACTGACAGTTACAACTGTAAGATACACCTGCTGTCAATGGTAAGACTTTTTTTTCCCCTCCTCCCTCTTTAATAACAGTCAAATGGAAAACACAGGAAACTGTAAGTAAACTCTATACTTGAAAATACTAACTTGGCCGAAAACATTGTGATGGTGTATCTGGCTTGCCTTCAAATAAAACAATTTTCTCCCCAAATATTAAGTGGAAAAAGTATTATGAGAAAGAAGTGAAATGGAAAATTGCTAAAGCTCAAAAACATAGCACACAAAGGCAGTCTTTTTTTCCTAACAGCTCTGAGAAGATACGAAACAGAGAGAAAGGTTGTGAAGGAGGGGGAGAGGGAGGGAGAATCAAGACAAGGGAATGTGAAGCAGCCTGAAAACAGAACATGAAATAATCAATATTGTAATGGAAAGAATTAAAAAAAAAAAAAAAATAGGGGCAAAATCTACAGAGGTACTTTCAATATTGCAAATATTATCCTGTAGAGTAGATTTTCCATAAAATGCCTAAATGTAATTGGCCTGGTCATCATTCAGAAAGCTGGATTTTTCCTAGTTTATCCTGCTAAGGGCCAGACAGTGACTCTTTTTATGTTCCTCCATTGCAAGTGTAACTGTGAGTTTTATCTTACTCACTTCAATGCTACGCTCTACTTAAAATGTAACCCTTACCCAGTGTTTCCATATAAAACAGTTTTCTAAGCCATTGATAAAACAGGATTATTATTTCCTCCAAACACGGACAAATGAAAAAATGTATCTCTTTAAAGCTGTTACTAAGGACGGTACCAGAGTTTGACACCTGTCATTTGGGGAAGTAAAAGTGCTTAATATATGAATAAAGCACATTTTGCCTTTTTTAATGGAACACATATAGTAAAACTCTCTTCTCTAAATTTAGTATTTGTACTCTTTATTAATTGTCATAAAGCTGTATCAACACTGAAGGGCAAGACACTTTTAGCAAATCTGAATCTATACAGAAATGATGATTTCTAAGTATATGGTACCTTATATCTACATATGTAAACAAATGCACGTTCAGACTCATAATCCCATTTCACTGATACAAACAGCAAGACTTCTGACATCAGGAAAACATAGATGAAAAGAGAATTTATTCTCATAAAAGTTCAATAAATTTTGCAGTGCTTTACAACTTCCACTTATTCTACAGGAAACTTTGCCTAGATAAAAACTAGTTCCCTGTGAATTTCCCCTCTGTGGAGGTGGGCACAGGCATGAAGCCTCTTCCCTTGAAGGAAATAAATGAGCATTACCTTATCTTCTCAGGATTACAAAATTCTTCATTGACATTTTCCTTGACTGTTTACAACCCTTGCATCTTAAGATACTGTATCAGCTAGGAACAACCTAGCCAAATCTGTCCATCTCCTAAATGTCCTGGCTTTTGTTGTTTTTTTTTTCTGTATTTTAAAGGACTCATCAAAACATTCCTAGTTATATTCAAGTATGGTCCATTGTAACAATTTAATATCCTTCTATCTCATATAGATTCATATGACTGTGTGTTTTATTTCAACACACGTGAGATTATTTAATCTGACATATCTTCCTACAGCTGATCTACTGAAGTTCAGGATTGCTAGTGCGGTCAGCTGCTATGAGAGCTTAACCCTTTTGTACCAATAACACAGTGACTGGCGTTAAATTCCTACACAAATTAAATGAAGTTCACCCCCAATATCTGAATCCTCTTCAACTTGTTTTTATAGCCACATAACAAGTCTTTACTCCTTATGTTGCTGTGGCAGCTAAAGATCCACTTTTCATTCCCAGTCTTAAAGGAATTTTCATCCTTTTAGCTCTCATGGGAAATTGTGTTAAAATTCAGCAACCTGACCTTAGGTTGCATTGAATATTCCCATTGACTTCAGGCCATAAAAAAGAAAACTGAGGAGAAGAGCTATATTCTGTCACAAATAATATGGCTCCAAACACTGGAATTATCCTGACAGCTCTATTTCAGAAGTTAGCCAAGGAGAAAAAAGGGGCCAGGCATCTTGAAAATTACATACACATAGCTCACACACATGTATACATGTACAAAGCATGAAGGAGAATAGAAGATAGAACCTGGAAATAAACCCTGCCAATATATCATGTAGCAGATGAATTATCCCCAAGAGTTACATAGGAGCAGCGGCCACCCCATTTTAAGGTGAAATTTTATTTCAATCTCAGCTGCAGCATTATCTAGGATCCATCTGTTCCTCCATCCCTCTTCTTTCCCCCTCCCCCCCCAGTCCCCCTGCTCCCTTCCCAACTCACATGCTGACATAACTCCATGGAATCACTCCATCTCCAGCACCGCAGGTTTCGTGGGCCCTACTGGGTAGGTACGAATTGCAGGAGAAGTGATGGAAGGAGTAAAAAAAAGGAAAATGATAAATTTATTTCTGCTAGTTTTCATCCTGGACAGACTCCTAGACATTTTTGATCATTTTTAGTCTAACCATATTTTCAAAATTCACCCCTCAAATAATGTTTCATGGAAAGACAGTGACCAGTGAGTAAGTACTGGCTACATCTCTGTGAACTGTCTAGCTATTACTACTATTTCCACTCAATATCCACTCTTGATTATTTTTCTCCTATCGTGGCCCTGCTTCAAATCCTCAATATATTATTCAGAAAGTAAATAAGTAAATCTTAAAAAATAAAAAATAAAATAATAATAATAAAAAAGGAATGTTCTGATGTTTAGTCTTCTCCAAAAACACAATTCACCTCTTAGTTCAGTAAGAGGACTCTTATGTGCAGTTTCATTAAGCAAACCTATGCATGGACTGTACCACCCCATTCTCTTCATGCTTCTCTCCTTCCTCACTTCAAACCTAGGTTCTCCCCTCTCCTGTCATTTCATCACCAGTTCTCATGTTCTCATGCAACCAGAGTTACCTGGATCAAAAAAAAAAATAAAAAGAAACAGTCCCTGATCCATCTGAGATCTAAGCCATGCACTGATTTTCACCCTGTTCCCTGACAGATATGGCCATGCAGCCATGAGCAACCTCATCCTCCCCAGGGAGGCCATAGGAGGAGGCAGCTGCAGGACAGAGGGAAGCAGAGCACTGCCACCATTTCCAGCAGTTTTCAGCACAGATTTCAATTTGCTGAAGCTGGCTGCAAAGCCACACCTTTCTTATGCTAGGACTAAAATGTCCCAAATGAATCACTGTATGAAAGAAAAAAATAAAACAAAACAGATGTGGACATCTGATTCTGAGTGTTCAAGGAAGGCAAACAAATACAGAGATTCTTCTGGATCAGAAAAACCAGAAGGTATAGAGCTTGTTTCCAAAGCAGAACTAGCACAAATACTCTACACCTGAATGCTGCATCCACAGTAACTCCTGACTTAGAGAAAATGCCAGTATTTATGGTAGTATATCCCTTTATTTGTTCGTGATAAAGTGTGCACCTGCACAAATTTCTTCCCACTACATTAAGGGAGAATTTGTTGGTCTTTTTTGGATGTGCACGGACAGCACTTTGGGAAGAGCCACTGGAAGATATGCTCAGCAGTAGTGATCACATTAATAGTGCTATTAATTGCATTAATACAGACAGCTATGCCTTCTGATGGCCAGTCAACTCAAGTTATTAGAAAACTACTTGTATTAAAATTTGAATAACCTTTGCAGCACAGTCTAAGCAAAGAGATGTCTTGCACAGCCTGAAATAGGAATTTTGTTGCTTTGAATTGTTCCATTAGGCCATCCTGCTTCTGAGGCAGGAGAAAAATATCTAGCTGCCCCTGTGCAATCCCACTCACCAAGAACAGTCTGATGCAAAGCTACCCAGAGAATGTGAAACACTGCAGAAATGTTTTAGTTTTAAGTATGGAAAATGAAACATTCAATTAATATTTCTGCTATGATACTTCAGAAGATCTTATCCTAGAACACTTGGGTGTGCTGACAAATTACATAAGAGTTGTTCATTTTGTGTCTTTAGTGCCCTAAGAATGTGTGCACAAAGGTCATACCCATCTAAAAAGAGAAAAACATTAAGGCACATGGAAGCCTGGGTATCTGATTAGTTATTTCCAAGACATTTAACTACTATTATAACCAGAAGTACACTAAAACATTCTTTTCTATTTTTTTCAAAGGAAAACACCAAGTTAAAACACTAGTGCAAATTCCATGTGATTGCAAGAAGTCTCAGGAGTTTTAAAAAGCAGAAGATGGCAAGCTAAACTTTCACTGGTTATTTGCAGTTCCTTTTATAAACTTTGGGCATAGAATCAAACTTTAACATTTTACACTGAAAGACAGAATCTTTCTGAAAGATCTTTTACAAATCAGCAAGACTGGAAATAATGTGATAGAAGACTTACCATGTATGCTCTTTCAGCCATTTCACAGAAACTCATTTTGGCTTTCTCTGAGGTAGAGATAAACCACAGCTAAGAGACAGTTATTAAATCTTCTTTATATATTCTGTATGAAAAATATTAAACGACAAAAATGCTACATTCAAATAAGGTTAAGGGTCTGACTTAAATCCACACAGACATGGAAATTCAGAAATATTGTCTCTCCCCACCCTTCCCTCAGTGTCACTTGGCATTGTACTTGCAGCACAAATGAGCTGTGCTCAGATTCCTTAAACCCCTTCCTCATAGCACACTTCTTCTTAAAGGCACTTTTTACTTTAAGGTTCTCAGTTTGCATCTCCCTCTTCCCTGGACTGATTATTTTTTAATATAATCTCATTTTTTTAAGTCTATAGAATCAGAAAAATGAGGAAAAGAAACCAAAAGTATAAAACTGTTGGCATTGACAACTGGCTTCATTATTATTTTTTTTTTAATACAGAGTTGACAGATCCCATGCTAATGAGAGACAGGCAGGCAGATGTAGGACATGCATGGTTCTCACCAAGTGTAAACACATGCTTCAGCTCTCTCTCCCTGCTGCAGTGCTAGTTACACATATGTAAATACTCATTACATGTTTCTCCAGCAAACTAAAAAGGAACCCTGGAGATACTGAAGTATGATTTTGTGCAAAACACTGTACCTTCTTCCATGGACTGTTTTCAAGAATACAACAGTGACCAGTGGAACGTGGTGCATTATTAAAAAGCAAGTGAGACACTTGCAGACCATTCATGTTAAGAAGCTCTCAGCTTTGAAACACCTCCTACACTCCAGTAAAACAGATTAGGCCTACTGACCTCTAGGGAAATTGTGTCTTCTCAAGGTAATTTCAGGAAAATTCCACTATGGGAAAGGGGAAGAGTATCTCAGGAGGACGGGTATTTTTTTGTGTGTTCTACAGCTTTGAACTACACTGAGTTTCTTCTAGTTCTTCTCTATTTTCAGCTATTCTTTGCTTCTATTTAATTATTTCTGGGGCATAATGCATGAAGGCAACTGACTCCGGGGGGCTTTTATAAAGCTACAAGCATTCAACTGTCAGAAACTCAGCCATTTCCAGCATGGTTTGGGGCTTCCCTGCAGAGAAGGACTTGGGTCCTGGTGGCGAAAAAACTGGACACGAGACAGCAGTGTGCTCTTGCAGTCTAGACAGCCAACAGCACCCTAAACTGCATGAAAAGATGGGTGGCCATCAGGGAAGTCATTGTCCCCCTCTGCTCTGCCCTTGCGAGGAGCCATCCGGAGTACTGCACTCAGGCCTGGGGTTCCCAGTATAAGAAGGATGCAGAACTGTTGGAGCGATTCCAGAGGAAGGCCATAAAGATAATCAAAGGGCTGGAGGACCTCTACTATGAACACAGGCTGAGGTTTGTTCAGTCCGGAGGAGAGAAGGCTGCAGGGAAACCCCACTGTGGTCTTCTAGTACTTAAACAGAGCTTATAAACAGGAGAGCGACCAACTTGTTGCATGGTCAGATAGTACTACTGAAGCAGCAGTTTTCAAAGATGATCGACTGTCTATTCAGCTTCTGCAACTGGTACACCTGGAAACTGCTACAAACAAGGGACATTCCAGTAAGAAAACAGTGTTGATTACGCTCTGATAACCAGCATAAAGGCAGATGATTTTGAGAACATCCACAAACATTAATCTCTGAAGCATGACTGTGATAAAAAGAAAACATACAAAATCCTCAAATAAGTCAACAGCAAAACAGCATAAGACTTTAAAACAACATCTGCAGTGTATCATTATCTTAAGATGTCACAGAACAAAATACAGGATTTCAGGAAGATTTTCCTTAAACAGAACAAGTCCCTGTAATTTCTGATAAAGAGAAGCAGAAAGTAGTAGCCTTGATCCTGAAAGGTATTTCTGCCTTATACAGCATAAAAGACAGACATTTAGGAATAGCTCATCCATAAGAAATGGTGATCTCCTATTGCTGCCAAGGTCAGTCAGACCTGTTGTGATATGTTCTGTAAATGCTGACTCTATCACTTACAGTTTTCCAAGGACTTTTTTAACACTTAGAGATTTTTTATTTTTATTGTGGAACAAAGCTCTGACATGAAACTGTCAAACTAAAAAGCCCAGAAAAGGATGATAGGTTTTTATTAGATTTGAGGGTGACAGCTTCATTGAGAAAAGAACCATGCAGCAGAAGAAAGGTGATCTGAATCTCCTGGAGATCCAGCAGGAAAATGCTGAAATCTCAGCAAAGAAAGGAATTTTGTTCTGAAGCCAGCAGTCCAACGATTTATCATACCCCTTAAAAACTGATGGCAGACGACATGTGGATGATGTATCAGTATCAACCTATTAAATGTGAAGGGGACTGGATTTATTTGCTACAACAGGAAGCTCTAATGGAACCTCCCAACATGGTTTTATTATGCCTCAGTTGTGACCTTCTGCACTTCAAATGCCAACTGTGCCCCCTTGTGCGGTACTTTTCTGATGGTAACCAAAGTCTCTAAGGCACTAGGTTATATTCAAAAAAGCCATTTTGCTTTTTACTTCCTCTAGTTCAAAAATTAAATGACAAAAACCAACCAATCAAACAAAAAAGATAAGCCTCTAGCCCTAAAAATAATGTTTTAGTTTGTGAACTCATTGCTGTATTTGTACATTCCCTGAGACAATAGAGGGTGAACTTCATGTTTCTATTAGCACCTATCATTCTGCACCTGAGGTATTAATTAAAAGCATATAAGAGAAGGTATGTTGCCTGCTTCTTTACATAATGGGGTGAGAATCTTCTGTTGCAAGACCTCCCTACTTGGAGTTTTACAAAACATCCAAAAGTGTTTCTTCACAGAAATCTTCTAAATACAAAGGGGAAAGAAAACCACTCTCAAGCAATGACATCTGAATCAGATGAGAAAGCAAAATATTGAAAACGAAGAGATTTTCAGTAGGTCTGTAGAGATCTCTTTATTGCAGGAGAGCTCACACAGTGGAATCTCAGCTCCATTTGGGAGATTTATCAAAAAGAAAAATCACTGATCTGAATTGAAAACCGATTAATCATCTGCCTTCATTCTGTCCCAGCCAAAGAGAATTCTCTTATCAGTGCTGTGGAAAACCTGGTGATACAGGCAAGTCCTCATGTTGTCACCTGTCGCTGCTGCTGAGCAGCCCTCTGTCTCTTCTTTCTCCTGACCAATTAGATGATAGTATGCAAATACTTAAAATATTTGCAAATACAAACACGTACTTATAGTGGCATCAAGCACTTACATATATCTGTTCTCTAGACATCTGTAATCTATATGATGCATTTCACAAATAATATCTACATAGCTTCTATGATTTTGGAGGTAATAAAACAAAATGCCTTTAGATACCCTTTAATTTACAAAATACATTGTTGAAAACACAACTTTCCTTCAAAAATCTTTAGATTCTGAAACCCCAATACAGTTCTCCAGTATACTTCAGATAAAAATAGCATGAAACCAGAAATTCCTGATCTCTTATCCTTCTAGATGTTTCATAATTGATTTCACAAGATAAGTGGAAGAGTGGAAAATTGGCAACCTTAACACTTGAGAACTAGCATATACCATACTGTGGTGTATTTTTGAGCCTTCCTGCACATCACGTGGACAATATAACTCACATAAAATCACTTGATAAGAAATACAGGAAGGGGGAAGGAGAACTTCATGTTTTCATTTGTTTCTCTGACCATGAGAATTAATTTCATTCGAAAGCCCAGTGAAACGTTCTCTTTCAAGTTTGGCCCACTGTTTGTATGTCTGCAAGGCCACATTAAATTTGGTAACTTGAACCATCTGGCAGTGTCTTTGAAGCATATGGGAATGGTTTGAAGCTGCAAATATGCAAGGTGAATTTCACATTTTTATATTTCTTGCATAGTTAATTAAAATCTCAATTCTGTGAGGGGCTGTGTGTTTAATTCCTACTGCAGGCAGTGGCAGATGAGTGTACTACGAACCTTTGGTAAGATGCAAAACACAGATCAGGTTCAGCCCACGTATCCATACCTCTATCTGTTAAATTGGCTACATACCATTTGTTTGAAATAAGAAGACATCACAATACTCAGACTTTCTCTTTGCTTTGTGACAAAGGGAAGTCAGGGACTTTCTTTCCTTAACTATTTAGAAGTGATCTTTACAGAGACGAGAACAATTTATTTCCATGCAAGTGTGACAATACAGAGCTGGCCATTTTCATCACAAATGAATTAAACAAGACAGGAGCAGTGGCTAAAATAATAAAATAGCTGCCTCTTTCATTACCTGTCTGACAACACTTGATTTGACAGACTATTAGGTAGCATTGCAAACTGTTTAAATACTCTGAAACACATACCACTGCTATAAAGCTTTGATACCATATTGTAGATGCTTCTTTTTAAATACACTGATTTCTGCTCACTTATGAGGGCACGCCCAGAATGTCAATAACACTTAAAATGAATCAAATTCTTAAAGGATTTGAGTTCATGCTGATGAAAGGGACAGATTAATTACTTTGTTTTAAACATGCTGTAATCTTAATATCATTATCTTCTGCATCATCCCAGATCCAAGTGTCATACTCAGTTTAAAGACATGAAACAGAACGTCAACAAAAGGGATAGACTCTCATCCCATTATTATTTAATTAACTGCTCTCTAGAAATTGATGAGCACTGAGCTTTGTTCTGAAAAGTAAACAGTCCTGTGCATCAGAACGCAAAGCAAAAATTTCAGCAGGAGAGACCCGCTCAGCAAAATCTCATGGCCCCCCCTTTTAGCTTATTTGGACTTCTTGGCTCCCAAGGTACAGCCCACAAAAATATTAACTAACTAACTAAATAATTAATTAATTAAAGTATTTTCCAATTCAGCTGCTCTTAAAAATGTAGGTGAAAGCTCTTCTTTAAAGATAAGCCAACCTCATGAAGAGAGTCTTTTGGTGTCTATGCATAATAAATAATACGCTATCATCATAGTCTCACATCTGCTTCTTCCTAAGAAAACCAAGAAATCTTATCTTTATAATAGATGGTCAGATACTTTGGCAGGAAATCCCAAATAAAACTGGGTACAGATAAGAGATGTTGGTCTAGATTCTCTTTTAAAGACTTTTACCTCTTTTTGGCTGACAGCGTGGTTTATGACTGACAACTGCTGGCCCCATTATAATATACCAGACTGAGCAGCTAGGTGAGCCAGTAGGGCAGACAAGGTAACATATCATCTTGGTCAAACTTTCTAGCTCCTTTTAATTCTAACAGCCCAACCATTGCAGAGCCTCCGTAAGAACGTGCGAATGTATGAGATGGTTCTCAACAAGGGCCTGCCTAGCCAGCACTCCTCCAACAGCTCCAAGCTGAGGGCAGTGTAACAATACTTCCCCCACTCTCCATCCTCCTGCGTCTACTTCCAGCTATTTTCAACTCAGAAGAGATTTTTTGTTTATATGGTTGGTTCCTAGATCCATCTGAAACTTTTGTCCAGTCTGCTTTGTAAGCTTTTTGTATCCATAATGGTCTTTGGCACAAATTCTGTATGAGTTCTCCATTGTATAGAGAATATCCAGACTATGTAGTCTCACTCTAGGAGATAGCATTTAAAGGAATAACAACTTTTTTAGCATCAGCAGATACAGATCATGTTTCTCAAGGTGCTTGTTCCTATTTATGTGAGAAAAGCAATGACATTCTTCTCATACAATGGCAAGAAACCTCTTTAAGACTATTTTGGAGACATTCACTTGAATGTTGAATGGTTTTAAAAGCTCAGTGCTCTTCTGAACAACGGTTCTTTCCTTTTGAGCTTCTAAAAACTGATTCATGTTCTTTAGTCTGCTGTAACCTTTTTTTTTTTTTTCCAGAAAATGCACCTACATGAGCTGAAGCGGAAATGTTTGGTATGCCATTGAATTCTCCTGGAAAGGGCCTTGCAGTCCATAGAGGAATAAAAATGCACAATAGTGTTAACAGTTTCAGTCCAGTCTGAACAAATGCACTATCCTGAAAACCCCAGCAAATATGTCCCCTACAAAACAAACGTGTTTAATTTCAGTGATTAATATATATAGCTGTTTAATTTTTATAAACTGTACATGCAACTGCCACCAATATCAGCTGTTTTTACCATCTCAATGATTAAATCATCTCTGTAAGTAGCAGCAAAAATTTTATAACCTCTCAGGGCCTGCATCATTAAGTACTGAAAATAACTTGAAGTGCCGTGCAAAGCAAATGGTATAGTTGTAAACTCCTACAGACTCCTTGGAACTTGGAAGTCTTTCTTAAGGGAATCGTCAGTAGTATTTCATACAAATACAAAGCCAAATCTATATTTTCTGTCATCATATGTTCTAGTCACTCCAGTACTGACATCTCCAGCTCTACATTAGCATGCAGCAGTCACCCAGACCAACTTTTCTAGAAGCAGTATCTCTACCATCTTTCTCTACAACGGGCTGAAAAATAATCCATGGCCCATGAATAACAAGTTTCTCAACAGCAGCTTTTCAATACAGAGCTGCAATCTGTCTCCCATTCACTTTGTCAAATTATGGTCCACATATCAGCCACTTGCAGTAGTGATGTATCTGCCAAGCGTCAAGTACATTTCTTGCAAAGGAAATTCTTTTTTAGGATTTTTTAACTTTCAAAATGTCTGATCCCAAACATGCAAAATAATGAGTCAGACTCTAAAAAATCATAAGAGTTTTTTTTTGTTTTTTTTTTTTGGTATTATGTTAATTTCTTTTTCTTTGGAGCTTCTTCTGGGTCATGATTTCAAGCTTTTCTCCAAGGCCATGAGGAATTTTGACAGCTTTTAAAAAAACGTTATTTTTTGTAGTAGCATAAAATAGCATAAAATATTTACCCACACCATGTACTTTGTGTTCAATTGACAACTAAGAATCTTCTAAGATATTTTCAGTTAAATCATCCTGAGAATTCATTCAAAACAGTTTTCTTTAGTTTTCTTTACATTACTTATATATTTTTTTTTCCAGATAATTAAGCTTTACAGAAAGTAGGTTTTTGGGCACGGAAGAAAGCCATGACTTAACACAATCTCTTTTCAATATCAAAATATCTGTGTTACTGATTATAGAGCCTCACACAGTGATTTCTTCACCCTGAAATTTGTGATTTGCTCCCCCTTAATAACATCATTTCCCCTTGAAATACTTGTTTTATTTGTAGTGATTATAAGACACTTTTGTTTGAAAATATGCATTATGAATCTTTTTCAAAGTTCCTCAGATTTCAGTGTTTGTTTTTTTTTTTTTTGAGATGGAAATGTTCATGAGTACTTGATAAACATTCTTGCTAATGTGATCTATTGATAACAGTGCCTGTTTGTGTGTCACTCACCAATTTGTTTTAATTTAAAGAAGAAAGGCATTCCTTTCATTTCATGATATGGTTTCCCAGTATGGCATTATTTAAGCTCACTATAGTGTCCTTCCTGTTTATTTTTTTCTTTTATCCTTTCTGTCCTGATTAAAACTACCGGGGACTCTGCAGGAAAGCCAGTGAGTCTGCTCATAGCGCCTCGAAGTTGTTGTGTCTGTACTGCTGTCTGCTAAACCTCGTTTTGCAACTTAGTCCCTGTCTCTCCTACCAGTGGATTCCCAACTTCCCTTTGTTAGCACCTTCGTTTGCAGCTAGTTTGCTCCTTTTTCACCACCCCGTTTAGTTCTTCCTTTCTTCCACATCTGCCCACCAAGAGCTTCCCTGCTTGGGACTTATGCGAGAAAGGATGCGTGCAGTGTCAGCACTACCCATCGCTCCGCCAAGGGCCAAGCACTGCAGAGTCACAGCTCAGACCCCTGCTCAGGCTGCAGGTCATGGGTGCTTCTTTTCACTTTCCACTCGCGTCCTGCTCTCTGAGGCGCCCAAGTGGATTTCTCACACCACAAGGTCCGGACGGGACAGGAAGTGAAGGGCTCACCTAACCCATCAGGATCAAATGGATGACCCACAGGCATGCAAAACAGCAGCGTGGAGGGCCAACGAGCCACGCTGTGAAGCTGTGCCGCGGGCTGTCGCACGCGGGTACCGGCCCAACCTGCGCTCGACCCCGGGCTGCCATCCTGAGGACCGCACCCCTCGGCTGCCGGGCCTAACCGGGCCGGGCCTGCGCGGAAGGGGCGCCATAGTAACCGGCGGGGGCCGGGCGGCGCCGGGGGGCCGGGCGGGAGAGGGCGGGGACGGCGGCGGGATGGCGGGCGTCGTAGCGCCCCCTCTCCGCGGCTCCCAGCCCCGTCCCCTGCGGCCGT
The DNA here is from genome assembly GCA_013399175.1 of Odontophorus gujanensis. Lineage (NCBI taxonomy): Eukaryota > Metazoa > Chordata > Aves > Galliformes > Odontophoridae > Odontophorus > Odontophorus gujanensis. Next base: position 243,793 of record VXAB01011855.1, read on the forward strand.
GAATGGCTCTTCCCTCGGCGGCCCCTTTGTGTGAAGCACGCTCGGAGCAGCGCCGCGTCCCCCGCCGCCCGCAGAGCCGGGCCGTGCCGTGCCGTACCGGG
>VXAB01011856.1:0-23834 GCA_013399175.1 Odontophorus gujanensis
AAAATGTTTAATTCTAACATATCTTTTTACATATACACTGCCTCCTTGTACATTAATGGAGAATGCAAAAATATGACTTCTTGAAGTTAGGAAGAACGTCTGTCATACATTGCTTTTCTTTAGTTTTAAGTGTGTATGAAGATGGGAGAAGTACTCTGTAGCAGTACACGCACATTAAATTTGTGCTGTTTAGGCGTCTAACTGCTTACTTAGTTTATTATGCCTTTGTTCCAGGTCACTGTTGTCACAGAAGTCCCTCGACTCTACAACATCAAGCTTGTCGGAAAGTCAGTTCACTTTGACTGTTAAGCAAGAGTGGCCACATGGACCTGGAATATTTCATTCTCTTCCACTTGATCAAGGTTTACAAAATGGCAGTGTTCTGAGGAACTTATTAAATTTTCCACCTGCAACATCAGTGTCCAGTAACTGCATATCTAGCCCATTACAATCCTACATACTTGGCATGGAAAACAACCATTCCCCTAACCCTACTGCTTGTCATTTCTCCCCCCAGTCTCAACCTGTCCGCTCCAAAAAGAAAGCACTCTCTCTGTCTCCTCTGTCCGATGGCATTGGGATTGACTTAAATACAATCATTCGTTCATCCCCTACCTCTTTAGTGGCCTACATCAACAGCTCCAGGACTTCACCAGCTAATGTTTCCCCACAGCCTGAGGTCTATGGACATTTTCTGGGATTGAGAGGGAGCTGTATATCCCAAAACTGCTCTGTTCCAGCTTACCAGAAAGGCATTCTCATGGCAAATTGTAACATTGCATTCTCAGAGTTTGTTGAGAATGGGGCTGGTGAGTACCAGCGAATGCAGCAGCTGGAGCAAGTCAGCCTACAGACAGATGTGATGACTAATATGGTCATCCAGCAGGGCATGTTTCCCATGGACAGCCAAGCAGTGGGTGCCCTGAAAAATGAACAATTGGATGACTTCTCAGGTCACTCTATTGATGTGCCTCCTCCTTCCCCACTGCTGCCACCTACTCCACAAGGGCCACCACCACCATACCATGCTCACCAGCACCAGCTTTCTCACGGCCTCCCTGGTCATGTGTACCCACTGCCCATGCCTCCTTCTGCCCCAGACCCACAACCTGAAGAAGATGGTGACCTGGGTGATTTTAATGGCAAGCATGGCTGTCACTGGGTAGATTGCAACATGCTATATGACCAGCAAGAGGAACTTGTGCGACACATTGAGAAGATTCATATAGACCAGAGAAAGGGAGAAGACTTCACGTGTTTCTGGGCAGGCTGTCCAAGAAGGCTCAAGCCATTTAATGCAAGGTATAAACTACTGATTCATATGAGAGTCCATTCAGGAGAGAAGCCGAACAAATGCACAGTAAGTCTGAAGTCTACCTCTCTTACCCTTGTAAGACTATTGCTTGCAACAGTGCTCAGTAGTAATTCTGCTTCTTGTAGATAATACTGAGGGGATTTTTTAGGTAGACTATATGAGTGAGCTCCATCTTTCCATCTAGGTAGAAAGGGAAGGTATTATTTAAATTAGTATGTACTGACAGATAAGCTTAGACAATTTTTTTTTTTCTTAATTTGAAAACATTTTGGACTGCAGAAATGAGATGGTAAACTTAGAAAAGTGAAGCTTAAGTACTATCAGTCTCTGGAACTGCATGGGCCATACATGGGGAAAAAGTGGTGAAGAATGCATGATACAATTTGTTCTAGAATATTATTGCATCACGTGTATTTTGTGTATATTTTTAGGACAGTTGTCTGTTTCACTGCTAACAAAAAACAGACTCTAAGCTCTGTTTCGCTGGATACAGTAGGAAAAATGACACAGGGCAAGTTCTTTGCTCAGAACTTCTAGTAGCGAGCATTCAACCCCAAAGCTCTTCTTTTCTAACTGCTTTATTTAGAGACACTACAAGCTAGTTTCCTGCATACATAATAACAAAAGGTGATAACATAGTCAGGAAATTATATCATCAGCTGATGTTTGGACTCCAGTGAAGCATCGGTTATCTCTCCAATTTAAATTTCTTGCTGACTTTACATAAAGGCTGTATTTTAAATGACAATTAACTTACCTCACTAAGAGCTCATTTGGTGCCAACAGAGAGTAGTTTCACCAGTGCTGTTCCCAGACCTTAGCATAACCTAAGAAACAATGAACTTTTTATTTTTTTTTCCTAGGAATAACTGNATTCTTATGGTTTCTTACTTATTCTGAAGGTTTGCTTATAAACTAAGAAGAGGAATTTTTTTCTTTATTCTTTTGAATTTTAAAGTACTGGTCTTTAGATAGGAGCTATCACCTCAGATTTCACTTGCACATTTAAAGAATGAGGCAGAGGAAGTGTCATACACCAGTACTTGAATTCAGGTTCTCTGCTCTCAGAATCTCATTTTAAAAAATATCCAATACATATATTGGATCAGAATTTACCAGTAATTTCAGTTCTTCCTTGGGAGCTCCTTGACAGATTTATGAGGAGAGAGACAGGGAGAAAAAGCAGGAGTCCATAAAATAATTTTTCAAGGTGTTAGCACATAGAAAAAATGTCAGAGAAAGACACCAGGTGAGTGAGAAGAGACAGCAAGATGGAGAGTAAGGGCAGGAATGGTGAAAGAACACTGAAGAAGGAGAAAATAATCTGAAATCAAAACTGAGTAGCAATTCCAAGAGTGTGGTTTTAGAGCAAGTTTGTGTGAAGTATTTGTAAACTGGGTTACTCTCAAAGCCATAAGATCCTTTCACATAACTTCTATTCTGCATTTTCAGACATCTGTGGTTGGTTGGTGGCTGAACTTGTCAGAAACAGAGTAAATAAATTATGAAGCTTTACACTTGCTGATAGAAAATCTTAACAGTATCTGATGGGAAAACAGGAAACAGAGGTTGTTATGCAGTCACAGTAGAAACAAACAGAAGGCATCATAGAAAACATGATTGTATTAAAAAAAATAGGGAAAATAAAGTGAGAAGAACAGATAGCTAGTTATAACTGTGTGCTGCTGTGTTACTTCTTTAGAAAGGAAGTACGGTTTTAAAGCAGTGGTAAACACACTGACAGTTTTTATTCAGGTGCTTTACATTGATTTCCTGAGGATTGGAGATTTAATTATTGTTTCTAACATGCTGTGGAGAACTTTCCAGACATTCAAGTCTGATGTCTTAGGTGACAATATGGGCTTTAGAATGCTGAGAACTGTGCATTATAGAACAGTCATTGGATTGTTTATAGTGAGTAAATAGGAGATGGAAAAATGCCACATACTTGTTTATGCACCTGTTTGCACTTTTTAAATGCTTTGTGAGAAAAATGCAGGCATATTTTGAAGAGTTTGGAGATACTAATGTATTCTATGATTTATGTTTTTCAACACTCAAATTTTGTTTAAGATGTTTTTGTTCCTATTTAAGAGGATGTAAGTGACAGTATGTAAAGGGATCAAACAAAGAGTCTGATCCTGTGAGTTTTTATAGAATGAATTACATAGAATCACAGAATCACAGAATTGTAGGGGTTAGAAAGGACCTCTGGAGATCATCTAGTACAGCTTCCTGCCAAAGCAGCTCCCTAGACCAAGTTGCACAGGTAGGCGACCAGGTGAGTATTGAACATCTCCAGAGGAGGAGACTCCACCACCTCTCTTGGCAGCCTGTTCCAGTGCTCTATCACCCTTACTGTGAAGAAGTTTCTTCACACATTGGTGCAGAACTTCCTATGCTCAAGTTCATGGCCGTTTCCCCTTGTACTTTCCCCACAGAACACTGAAAAGAGGTTGGCCATATCCCTTCAACTCCTACACTTAAGATATTTATAAACATTAATAAGATCCCCTCTAAGTCTTTTATCAAGGTTGAACAGACCCAGGTCACCCAGCCTTTCAATTGCATAGCTTCAGACATCAGTGAGGTTCTTCCAAGCAGACTCCTGCAGGAACATGCAGCTCAGCAATTCCCTTGACTTCAATGGCACATCTTGAATGCAATTTTTTGATACACACATTTAAATCTTCATCCACAATAGCCTGAAGAATGCAGGGCATACAAGAATCAGCTTGAATCACTTTGGTCCCTGAAGCAATTCTGTTTCATTGCACTTGTCTCAATTAGCTGAGGTGATATTGTGTAGATACTGAAATTTTGTGCACTTTTAAAGGTACAGACAAATTGTAGGGTAGGTTTCCAAATGACTTGGACTGCATGGGGATTAAGCACTGTCCAGAATGTAGTTATAGTGGACTCTTCACACAGAGAGGCTTCTTGGACCAGGGTGTTACCAGTTCAGCCAGCGCAGTGGAATCCTCTTTTACTGATCTGTAATTGCTGTTGATCTTGTGTTAACTGTGCTGAAGATACTTTTCTAAGTAGGGTTGCTTTGAAACAGGGAGGTCTTTATTCAGGTGGTCATTGTAAAGGTACAAATTGAGTCTGCAGGTTGCTGAGCTAACAGAGAGAAGTTTAGAAAGAGAAGCTGGTGAGGACACATGACTTTTATCTTGAGCTGCTGGGGACTCAGTCAGCTCTGCTAAGTACATCTGAGATTGCTAAACATTGGAACAGCCAGATGGCAATTGTTTTTTGATATCATCTTTAACTTCTCTGAATGCTTGTTTCTTCATCTGTTGAAGATGGTTTAGAGTTATGTCTGATACTTTCCTACCACCGTTTTTAAGGATATATAAGCAACTCTATTACATGAGCATTCAGCTGTGGAGAACTAACATGCATCATTACAAAGTTCAGCATCACAAGTAAATCATTTCAAGAGATGTAACTGTGATAAAAATTCCTTTTCAAAAGCTGTTTCTGCAAGAAATGTTGAAATGTTGTGTGTGCCTGGTATAAAGAGTTGTTGTAAATACATACCTTCCCTCTCTTTTTCCCCCTTTGAATGCTTTCTATTGGTCATGAACTGATATATGCTTAAGGTAAAGATGACAATGCACCTTTATTGGTGCTCTTTGTATATTTCTAAAAATACATTCAAACAAAATTAAATTGCTTTCACTTTTTTTTTTTTCTATATTGCTTACTGTTTAATATTTGCAGAGTTGCCTCCAAGAATGATCAGAGATAAGCATCGTGCAATGCCAGTATTCTTCTTCAAGTTCTCTTATACTGGTGGATGTATTTTCCTACTAACATTCAGATCTCTGTTTTAAGAAGTTACAGTTATGTGAACAAGCATATCTGGGCCAACAGTAAAAAATCACTGATTCTAATTAGGATTCATCACATAATGGAAAAAGATAAGGCTCTTTTTGTTCCATGAAAAGCCTGCTTTGCCTGCTTGCAAAAATTCATGGATTTCTTTCCAATGGCTTTACATCATTGGTATGACAGAGTTTCACTTCTGTGATCTTACAGTTTTCAAGTTATCAGACACACTTGTAGAATCTTGTTTAAAGGATCTGATGGTAATCTGCTAGGCAAGTTGGTAGAAGAAGTCTGCTTTGTTTAGGAGAGTGGGATATAAATAAACTGAATTAAGACATATTTTTGTTGAAGCTGTTGAGATTATTGAAAGTACTTTTTTTTAAAACAAGCCACTGCTGTGAAACAAGGCTGCTGAGCTCTGAATGACTGGCCAGGACTCCTAGCTTTTGATTGTCTGGGCAAATATTATCTGAATCCATGGTACCTGTTAAGGATATAAGCTGCTAAGCTGTCACTGGCTTTCCTTCTTCATCAGGGAAACAGGCCCTTTTTGGAATAACTTGTCAAGGAAATAAACATATAGATTAAGCAAGTACTAGGAAATCATTAAAACTGTGGAAGTCACCTCACTAATCTTGCACTGAAATTCCAGTTGGTAGCTGGAGATATATATTTTAAATACATTTTAAATAATGACTTTTCTAATAGAAATGATAGTCATTGCTTAAAAAAAATCTTTAATAATCATAATAAATACTTCCTAATAATTTATTAAGAAATTAACACACATATCTATATAATTTTCCTTAAATGTGCTATTAGTGTAACAAAAAGATTCTGAGCTGTGAAAACTATCCTAGTGTTGCTGTACAAATCCATTATATGGTAATCTTTTAAAATGCACTCTGCACTGAGTTATAAGTAGAGAAAGATACCTCTGTGTTTCAAGGACTGATGATCTCTCGAACAGAAAACTAAACTGACTTCTCACATTGGGCAGGAGACCATTACTAAGAATGACAGTGGTGCATGTTAAGTGGCTTTTCCTCACCAATAGTAACTGTGAAACACAACTTTCTCTAAGGTAGTAGTGATTACTGACTTTTTCCAAAGGTATGTCTGCATTGTGTTAAGTCTGTTGAAAGAAATGTGAAGGCCGGTATTTGCAGTCAGTTAATCTTTGAGGGCAATTTGTTTGCCTGATTCTGTTACCAGATGTTCTGTCCAGGTACAAACTACTTTTTGTCTTTATTGGAGAGACATAGCCGATAAAGTAGTTTATTACATTTCTCTGTTGTAAAGTGCATTGATCTTGCTCATAGAAAATGAACATTTTCCTTTGTTTGAATCATACTATGTTTTTCTAGAAATTGTTGTCTGTGAATAAGATCGCTGAATGGCATGTCAGCTTAATTATGGTGGCACTCTCACAAACAGGAATCTATTTAGATAAATGAACAATCTGAAATCTTCAAGATGCACACTGTGTGGTGCTCAGCTCTTTGCAGCAAGCTGCTGGCAGAAGATGGTGCTCCACAGCTCCAGTCAGCTGCTGCTTGTGGCCTGCGCAGGACTGAGAAGCCTGAAGGATGGGCCTTAAGGGGTGGTTGTTAGCTTGAGCAAGGCATGAAAATTTGAACATTTGGAGTTTTAAAGTTGTTTTAAACAGTTTAGAGATGAACAGGAGTCTGTTATCTTGTCTGATAGAAGGAAATGGCTTCAAGGTGCACCAGGGAAAGTTTGGATATTTTGAAAACTTTCTGTGCAGAGAGAATGGTCAAACATTGAACATGGATGCCCAGGGAAGTGGTGAAGTTCTCATCTGTTGAAGTGTTTAAGAGATGTGGGGATGTGGTTCTAAGAGTCATCTTTTAGTGATAGGACTTCGTAGGTCAGGTTGGTGATTGGTCTTCATCTTGAAGGCTTTTTCCAATCTCAATGATTCTGTGTTTCTATGCCTGCTGAAAAGTTGTGAAAGGATGGCTAGATGTGCTGTCTGGTACCCTAAAAGAAAGGCACTCATTAGATATAGAGTCACCTGTACACTGGGAACAGTGAAGTATTAGAAAGAGTTCCGAGCACTGTAAAGGATGATAATAATGTCTACCCATCAGGTTAAAGTTCAGTTCTTAATGAAAGGCATAAGCAGCTCATGTTCTTCCCCCCAAGCATCCCATCTGTTGAAAACAACCTTACTATTACAATGTCAGGACACATATCATTCAATGTATCATTGCTTCAAAGTTTTAGATCTTTCTGCAGCTGGATTATGTGTCCCACGTATGAATTTTGTTTCCAGTGAGAGGTAGTTCCCAGATTTAGTGATCTCTGTGTCTTTTTAAACTCTGTGTTTTACCAAACTAACATCTGCGTATCTCATAGATCAGACTGCCGTGTGCTTCTATAATATAACTGACTTTATTTTGGACTTCAAAGACTTTTTGCAGTAGTTCTTATCTACGCAAACATCAGATGGGTTTAATAAAAAATGTCAGGATACAGAAGAAAGTAGTATTCAGCAAGAAACACAATCTCTTTTCATGCACTGCTGTGTAGATACATCAACAAATTTTATTGCTTATTCTTGTAATAATACTGTTTGTTTAGATTTAAGCAGATTTAAATCAGGTGCTTTTGAGTTCACATGAGCTAGAAAAAATGCATTTTTTTCAATAAAAAATAAGGTTTAATTTTAATATTATCACTAAAATTAAAATACTTGAAATCTCCAGTGGCAATAGACAGTCAGTTGAGTGGCAGAAGTCTTTCCAGGCAAAAGTCAAAGATGAGATGACTGGGATGAGTCACTACCAAGATCAAAAGGACAAGAAGTGTGCAGTGTTTCAAAATTTGTATCAAGAACATCCAGTACCCTGTGGCTGAGACCACCAGTCTGAGATACCTGTGCTACAAGTCTGGATCTGGGCTGAAATGGATATGTGCATTCTCAGTATGCTGTATACACCAACGTGTTGTGGGTACAAGACCAAATATAATAAAAATACTTAACTATGTTAATGGAGGGAGAAGAGTGATTTCATGTTCTTTCAATGTTTAAACTTTTTAATTTTTTCTTAGCAACTCATAGAGTGACTATAGAATGGCAACAGAAATTCACAGGATAGAGTTATTCTGTCTTTTAACTTAAAATGTGTGTAGCTGTGGAGTCAGAATTTTAAATACAAAAAATAAAAAAATAATCCCATCTACTTTCAGATTGTAATTCTGAGTTTATGATGAGAAATACTAGGAATAAAATAAACAACTAAAGTGAGGCTCATTCTAGTTTCTTTTTTACGGTATCGTAACTGTAAGCTGTGTTGTCCTATGACTTAATTTCATTTTCTGGAATTAGATTGTTAGATGAAAACTCTTGCAATTACTTCATTTCTAATTAAGTAGCTAAACTTCCAATAATTGCATCAGATATGAGTGAGTTTTGCTGGGTTTTATGTTCTGCTACAGTTGATTTGTCAGTTGACAACAGCACTACTTAAACTCAGATTGATGATGATCAATGTTAATCAGCTAATCATTGTGACCTGATATTTCCTGGGACACTGATCAAAGTCCTGTGGGTATTTCTAATGCAAAGAGTTATTCATTTTACTCCTCAACACATTCTTCAAGAGGATTGCCAGAAGATTTCGAATTTCTGTAATATATCTGAAGCATGTAGAATAACTTCCAGTCAGAGGTTTATACATGATGCTTTTCAGGAGACTAATGATTGAAGGCTTGTCTTCATAGAGGACAGATTTATTGGAAGTTAAAGCATTATATTTGTTAAATATTTCATCTTTAAATCTTATTCTTTTTATTTGAAGAACACACTGCGTGGCATCTTCATTTTATTTATTATGTAATGCAATCTGGAAAACACTGGAAAGTCTGTATGGTAGGTTAGTCAATTGGTCCTGACAACCAATTCAATTTTTAAATTGCGGTTTGTACCTGACAGCCAACTATGCAGGAAAATAACTACTTTGCTGAGTTTTCACAAGGTGTCAACTGCTATGCTTGCTGGCCAAGTGAGTGCATATGGTCTTAGCAGGACTTGAAATAAAAACAAATCTAGCCAATTTGATTACTGGTTTAGGTGTTTTCCTCTTTCCTCTTGCATATATGGACATCATCTTCGTTACTGCATGCAGTTGCCTGGATTTAAAAAAAAAACACTTTCCAAATGTAATCTGCCAGGAGTATCTTTATGAGCAGTCCACAGTGCAAAAATGTTAAAACACAAGGCACAAATAAGACTGTACTTGAGTAATTCACTGATATTTTCCTCTTCAGTGCTTCTGATTCAGGGCGAATTAGATGTTAAAATGGGAGTGAACACTGCTTAACAGAAATTCTGAGTTTTCTGAAGTGTTGTCATAGTACCATCTGATTGAACTCATCTAGCTTGTAATTTTTTATCTGTATAATCAGAATAATTTAGGACTCAGTGTGCAAATGTTGCAAGGAACTGGATATAGTATTTTCAGAATCCATTTTAAAATGTTGAAGTAGATTATTGCTTATGCATTGAATGGCAGCACCAGGTCATGAGACCTTATAGTGAGGTTTACAGTATACCTTCATACACTGCTGCAAACATTGAGTACAATTAAATGAATTTCCAGCACATAACTTTTCTGTCACTTAGAATTTTGTATTCAGAATGAAAAAAAATAGTGTTTATCCAAAGAGACAGCAGGGAAGAATAGGCTGTATGTACTTAGTTTGAAGTTTTATTCATATAGATAAGAAGCAATTATATTACAGTTGATTTGTCGTGTTACCTCAATCTTGTTATCAAGATTGTGTCTCTAGAAAACAGCAGTATTCTCTCTGGAGGGACTCTGAAATAAGTCTATGATCCTCTGTAAGCTCAGGGCATTCTCACAACCACAGCTACATTGAATGATCCATAAGCAGAAGAAAGTCTGCACTAAGAAGTCACAGTCTGTCTCTTTGCTGCTGCTTAATTCTCTGAGAGAGACTTTGTTCCTCAGACATTAACAAGACTACTGTCTTCAACTCCTTCCTCTGCACACACCCTCACAATTAAAAGAATAACAAAAATTGGTTATACATCCTTTAAGGCTAAAAACATCATCATAAACTTAAAAGAAAATATTGAAGACTATGTTGCAGTGCCATCTGGTGACATTTCATGTAACCTATTTCTCAGGTTATGCCATATTTAAAAAAAACTATTCAGTTATGTATGTGAAAATGTTTACTGCCATGGTATTAAAACAACTAACTGATGAACTAACTTCTCAAGCACATTTTCATTTCATGAAATATATTATTTGATGGTGTTCTCCATTGGAAGGCTATACTTTAGTCATTAACGAGGCAAAAGGTTAACAGTGTTGCCCTAGCTGAAGATTCCCCGCTGTAAGAGGGATCTTGAACAGTGTCAAACTGACAACTGTTATCAAACAAATAAACAACAACTGAAAAACCTTGTAACAATTGACTGTAGTATTATTCACTTCTACAGAAGTCTGGTTAAGTGACAAGGAAGCCAAGGTACAATTGACTCTAATGGGAAATTTCCATAGGCCTATGCAAACATACACGCACAAGAATAACATAGACAGCAACTGAAATTTTGCAATGCAAGTTAGTCTATTAAGTCAAATTAGAAACACACACTAAAAAGACAGTAAAAACTTGGGTGCTCTTAGCAAGTATGTCTTCACAGAATTGTAAGATTACCAATGTTGGAAAAGACCTCCAAGATCGAACAACCGAACTCAGTACTAGAGGTGTGACCTCACCAGTGCTGAGTACAGAGGGATGAGCACTTCTCTGCTTCTGTTGGACACACTTTTTCTGATACAAGCCAGGATCAACCATTGCCCTTCTTGGCTACCTGGGCACATTGTTGGTTCATGCTTAGCTGAGCACAGACCAGCACCCCCAGATACATTTCTTCAAACCACTCTGCCCTGAGCCTGTAGTGTTGTCTGGCGTGATTGTGGCCAAAGTGCTGGACCCAGCACTTGATTTTCTTGAATTTCATCCCACTGGCCACAGTCCAGTGATTCAGCTTGACCAGATCCCTCTGTAGGGCCTTCCTACCCTCAGGCAGATCAACATTTCCGCCCAGCTTGGTGTCATCTGCAAACACTGAGGGTGCACTCAATGTCCTCATCCTGGCCATCAGTAAAAGTATTGAACAAGAGAGGCCCCAGTATCAACACCTGGGGAACACCACTTGTGACTAGTCGATCTTGTGCCTTTATGTACCAGCTTATGAAGATCTCAGTGTGTGGTATACTCCAATGGTCCAGCAAAATACATTTTTAACACCTGAAAGTGCTGGAATTAAGCTTTATATTTGTATACGCAGAATATTTAAAATTCTCAGTCTTTTTAAGTAGTACAAATCTTTAATATGATACAAATTGATCCATTTCCGTTAATATTTAGGTAAACATGGAAATGCTTCACCAACAAAGATTTTTAGTAATATTGAGAGTTTAGCTACTGATCAGAAATTGTTGTAAAAGCTTTGTGTCAGTGCTTTCTGTGTAATGTTGTGATTCACAGCAATACAACAGCCTCTCAAGTGAATAAATATTATGTCAAGACAACAAGACTAAACGTTTTTTATTATAGGAATTTTTTAAGGAGAGAGTGTTAGAGTAACAGCAGTCTGTTGCACAACCTGGTTCAGCCATCTACCAGAGGCTTCTTTATTTTTAGACAGAAAAACACTAACTAACACTAACTGAAAATATCCCTTCCAAAATGACATAAAATCCTGAAAACCTGTGGAAGGAGGAGTCACTGTTAACTTGTTTGTGTGATTCATTAAAAACAGGTACTGTTAAAAAGTACCCTTTTTCTAATTCTAATTTATACGGTTTCCGATCTGTTGCATAAGTTTAATGCTTTTGTATGTGAAGTAGTAAGTTAAGTGTGCTTTAATCAGGTGTACTTCAAAGAAGTTAAGAACAAACTGTAGGCACTACATTGTGTTACTAGCTTTACATAATGTAACTGAAAGGAAAATATTTTTCAGTCTTACTCAAATGCAGACTAAAATAAATTTTCCTGAAACAAATTAAAATCTCGAGCAGATAAGCTTACCTCAGAGAACATACATGGTCTACAGTTTGTTTTTTTTTAAAGGTGTTTTAACTGTTCAGTTTCCTGTAATCTGTCACTATAGATATTCATGTCTGATTCTCCTTTATAGTAATATTCTTCCAAAAATATTGCAACATGTGTATAAATACCTTATTTTTAAACAGACTTTAATAATATTTTATTGTTACTAAAGCGGAGAAGCTGCTCTCTGATAATTTTAAGGAGGTTTTGACCTCTAAAATAGTGCTTAAAAATTGTTCAATGAGAAAATGGTCTTGAGGTATACTTGTAAAATTGTGTTGAAAATACCATGAATTTTGTTGCTAAGGGCTACAGGGGGCGTTTTCTTTAAGTCGTAATTGAGTGTTTAGCTTTTTGATGTTGTGGAACCAGATTCTAAATGCTTCCAATAGACCCACTGACTTCTCTTACGGTTAGATAATGTTGGACTGATACATGGCTCTAATATGATGTTATTGGTCTGAGTAGTTAAATTTACATTAAAAGTACCACACTACTTTAATCATTTAGGGTAAACAGCATTTCCACTGGCAAAATTTGTCTCAGTGCTTACCATGTGAACTGAATAAAATTATGTATTACATCAGGTTGTTTCTTTTTTTTCCCCCCCAATCATTTCCTTGTTTCCTTTGTAATAGATTACATTCAGTTCATTTAATCACATTGCTTGTGTTTAGTATGTATGATGGCAATGCAGAGTGGTATACAAATCTTTAAGTCATGTATAATGTGTTGTCACTTGATAGAACTTTATGTATACACTGTGGCCTTCCTTATTTACCCACATATTGGACAAAGTATTTGTATATCAAATCTTTTTTTTAGTCATAATCATCCTATCTATTTCCAGCTAAAACTGTAATACATTGTTGTGTATTATTATTCTGTGCATTTTAACTGTCTGTGTTACGATGTCACATATACTGAGTAAATATAATTCGCTGGTGGTTGTATTCCCTATTTATTCTGCTTGTTAGCAGTAGATGAAAAATTACATATTTTTTTCATATTTTCTGGAAAAATATTATTCTTAAAACAGAAGTATGTGGAACATATAGCTCAGTGAATCTTGTCGCTAATTCAGAAGCAAGCAATTACCTTGTCCCTGGTTGTGTTTAAGGCCAGGTTGTACGGACACTGGGCAGCCTGGTGGGTGGATCTTGACAGATCTAGTGGTGGCAGTGAGCCAGTAGGGGGTTGGAACTCATGAGCTTTAAGGTCCCTTCCAACAAAAGCCATTCTATGATGTTATGATTACAAATTCATGGACTAATAGGCGAAAAATGTTGATTCTCATAGTCTTAACTCTACTTTGATGTTTATTCTTCTTGTATCACATTGGTGCTGTACCATAAGAGGGGATAGGACTTAGCTGAAAGGGAACAGGGAGTCATATTTTGCTTTTCCTTATCTTCCTGCTGTCACGTCAGTTCAGTACCTGCAAAGGTCTTGCCAATGTGAGCTGCCTATAGGATCACTGAACCAATGCAGTTGCTAATGCTTCTTACTTAGCTTTATGTTTTCTCAGTACTGTTCACATTGTCAGTCATCTTCTATTCCTAAGGATGTATGTAATGTATATTAAGCACCTTCCCTGCAATGTCTTTAAATATTCAGCTTGTATTCTCCCTCACTGCTGTTTCTTGCCACCTACTTTATACAGTGCTTCTATAATGTTTACATCTGCAAGCACCCAGGAACACATTTGTCCCAATAAATTGACTTGTGCTGGTGTATTTCAAACTTACTCTATACAATGAGTATGATTGAGCAGAGTGTATGTGCACAGATTTCTTCCTTATTATGTTCTCCTTGATTCTTAAAGCAGAATCCCAAACCACCTTCTTTGTGTACCTTATGCAAGGCCAACTACATTTTTCAGTGCCTACCTTCAGTGATGGCAGAAGTTACATCAACAAGCCCTGCTGTGAGAAAGTGAACTTTGGCACTTTCACATCTTTGTTGTGGCATGTATCCAGTGCTGTAAGTCAATATTAGATAACAAATACATTACAAATAATATGTCATGAGAAATTCAACTTTCTTTTAGGTCAGATTTATGATTTCATTTCTAAAACAAATTAATCTGAACATTACCTATCTAAATGATTACTTATACTTACCTTCTATTTTAATTTCCCACATAAACAATGAACTATGATGCCTTTTTAAAACAATCTTGTTAGTTAAATTGTAAGTTAATGGACTTCAAAAATTTTTCATAAAAGGTAGAGAAGTCTTATTTTCCTACACTCAGGAAATTACTGGTCATAGACTGTGTTACTCAGGATGTCAGACAAGAGGCAGATGATGATCACATCACTATTTAAAATCTAGGAATTGCTTTTTATTCTGCGTAAGACTTGCTGTAGTCTTTGCTTCTGTCTATTCACACATGCCTAAAAGTTAACATTCAGAATACTAATATTTGAAAATTTATTTATATATGCAATATTAAGGCATTCATATAAAATATATAAATCCAGGCAATATTTTGGATACTTATAAATATTTACACTCAATGCCAAAGTTTTGTAATTCCTTATCTTCAGTTTCTTTGCTTGTATGTGATAGGAAGTACTTGCAGTATAAGCAGAGTTTTAGCATTATTACATACCAAAGTATTCATTATGTATAAATAAGAATACACCTGTCTGACCATATATCAGCTGAAGAACAGAAGATAGCTGTCAACTGATTGTGCAGGAGAGCTCAGTCTTACAAATCAGCATTTAACTATTTGTTCATGGAGGTGAGATTCTGGCTTGGACCACCACTAGAGATTTCTGCCCAGCACAGTGACAAACAGTTAACTGCCACTCACCTAGCCAGTTCTACCAAATCAACCCAGCAAAAAGATAATGCAAATATATATTCCAGAGACTGTGATTTTTTACCCTTGTGACACTAACCCTGTGCTGTCTTGCTTTTCTGTCTTTGGACTCTGCTGAAACTTCCTGTCTTCCCAGACTCCTCTCCACTGAAATCACTATTTTGTGTAAAAGTACTTTGCTGCTAAAAGCATTACATCATTGAATGGGAAAGTTGTGTTAATAGCCAATCAATATGTGTCAAAGACCTTCTTTCAGGTCTTTCATATATATTTAAAAATAAATGCAATTAATACTGTCATCCTGAAAAAGGTGAATAAGACTCCAGACCAGTTTGTCTCTGACCTCTGTGTAGAGTATGCTTCTGTATGGGAAGAGCATAACTTTCCTCTTCTAGAGTGTGCCTTGCTTAAAGGTCCAGCACAAGTGTAATCGCAGAAAAAAAAAAAAGAAAAAATTGAATACAAAACAAATATTTAAAGGTAAGAGCAACAGTTGTATTCCTTTTCTGCCTTAAAACTTGGTAAGAAGACAGGATGCTCTGAAAGCCAGTTCTCCCCTCAAAATCTTCCAAGCTACTCCCATCCAGAGTTGTTTGTAGCCTTCACAACAGTTCCCAGTTCCTTCTGGCTAATATAGGTTAGCTGACCCACATACAGGAAGAGAACAGGATTCAAATGGTGTTATTTGTTTAGATCTGAGGACATTTAAACTTAATTTGTATCACTTCTGAACTTATTTTCTGTAGGTCCTCTTTAGATAATGAAAGGCTTCTATCAGGTCACCTCAGAGCCTTTTCTTCTCCAGGATGAACAGCTCCAGTTCTCTCAGCCTGTCCTTGTAGGAGAGTTGCTCTATCTCTTGGATCATTTCTGTGGCTCTGCTCTGGATGCACTCCAACAGGTCCTTGTCTCTCCTGCACTGAGGACTCCACATCTGGATGCAGTACTCCAGGTGAGGCCTCACCAGGGCGGAGTAGAGGGGCTGGATCACCTCCCTTGACCTACTGGCCACACATCTTTTGAGGCAGCCCAGGATATGTTTGACTGTCTGGCCTGCAAGAAGACATTGCTGGCTCATGATCAGCTTCCCATCCACTCAGTTTCATCCCCTGGCTTGAACTGGTATTGGGTTTGCCTCCGCCCAAGTGCAAGATCTTGCACTTAGATTTGTTGAACTTCAGGCCCAAGGCTCAAACCTGTCTAGGTCCCTCTGGATGGCATCCTGTCTCTCTGGTGTCTTGTCTGCACCCCATAGCTTGGTGTCATCAGCAAACGTGCTGAGGGTGCACTGGACTGCACTCGTCAATGNTCTCGTGTGTTGCCTGCACCCCATAGCTTGGTGTCATCAGCAAACGTGCTGAGGGTGCACTGGACTGCACTCGTCAATGTGCACTGTCAGTGTCATTGATGAAGACATTAAAGAGGTGCGCCCCAGCACCGGCCCTGGGGGACGCCACTCATCATCAGTCTCCGTCCAGGTGTTGAGCCACTCACTAGCACTCTCTGGACTCAATCCTGAAGCCAGTTCTTCATCCATTGAACATTACTTCCATCAAATCCATATACTTCCAATTTTAGGGAAGAATGTTATGGTGTACTGTGTATACTGTACAAGTCCTTACTGAAGTTGAGATAGTGACATCAGTGGGTCTTTCCTTGTCTACTGATGCAGTGATGCCATCATAGAAAGTCACTAGGTTGGTCAAGCAGGATTTGTTCTTGGCGAAGCCATGCTGGTTCTCCCATATCACCTCCCTGCCTTCCATGTGCCTTTGCATAACTTCCAGGAGGATCTGTTCACAGAATCACAGAATCACAGAACTATAGGAGTTGGAAGGTACCTCTAGAGATCACTGAGTCCAAACCCCCTGCCAAAGCAGACCCCCCTAGTCCAGGTTGCACAGGTAGGAGTTCAGGCAAATCTTGAATGTTTTCAGAGAAGGAGACTCCACAGCCTCTCTGGGTAGACTGTTCCAGTGCTCCATCATCCTCACTGTGAAGTAGTTCCCATGTAAATTTGTGTGAAACTTCCTATGCTTCAGTTTGTGACCATTTTGCCTTGTTTTATTGCCAAGCACTGAAGAGAAAACTCCAGCCTCATCCCTTTGCTTCCTGCTCCTTACATATTTATAGATGTGGATCAGTTCCATGATCTTTTCTGCCACAGAGCTGAGACCGACAGGTTGGGAGTTTCTGGAGTCACCCTTTTTACCATTTTTTAAAATGGGTCTGATGTTTCCTTTTTTTCCAGTCACCAGGGACTTCACCTGATTGCCACAATTTTCAAATACATAGAGAGTGGCTTGGTAACTACATCAACCAATTCCCTTAGGACTCTGGGATACATCTCATTGGTCCCCACAGATGATTGGACGTTCAGATTCCTCAGGTGGAAACCAATGTGATCATTACTTACAGAGGGAGGGATGTTGCTTCCCGAATTCCCTCCCACCAAACAAAAAGTTCAAGGGCTGTGTGGTGAGCAGTTACCAGGGAAGAGCAAGGCAAAGAAGTTTTTAAGTACCTCACCCTTCTCCTTGTCTGTTGTTAGCAGCCTACCTGTGTCACTCATTAGTGGATATGTCCTCCTGGACTTTTCTTTTCTGGTTGAGGTACCTGTAGAAGCCTTTCTTATTCTTTTACATTTACATTTGCATTGGTGAGCAGCAGATCCAGTATTGCATCCCCCCTGCTGGGGCTGTCAATTACTTTCAGAAGGAATATCTGTGTGGGGTAGGAAAACTTAATTCACAATTATTCACAAAGTGTGTTCTCCCTACATATTCGCCAATGATTATGAAAACAGTTGCAGTATCATAAATATCATAAACTCTAGAATAGAAGCTATTCTGGAAAAAAAAAAGAAAAGAAAAAAAAAAAGAGAAAAAAAGATAAAATTATCATATGAGTATAATTAACATAAGAATGCCTGAGTTTAAAGACCTAATGCCGTTCTTCATACCAAGAAACAGTGGCATGACACTAAGATTGATGGACTCAGCCTGTCATGCTACTATTCTCTACAGCAGTTCAATTTCCTAGGATTTCAGGCTAGAAATGTTGTGTCCTGGCACACTTGTAGTTCCTAATCTAGATGGCTGACTGTCTGGGGGGCTGCATTGTGCTGGTGTGTGCTTGAGCAGAGCCTGCTCTGTTTTAGTCTTCTGTTAGCAGAGTAGTAAAGACAACACTTAGTGGCTTGGGCTCTCTTGAGTTTACCACAGTTATTTAGAGCCTCTTTGAGAAGCTTGAGTATCACAGGATGGTTCTCTTGATTCCTAGAAATGAGGATCATATGAGATTGCTCCAGCTGGGCACCAGAAATTAACAGTGATTTTTGAGTCTCTGCATGAATTTCTGAACAAAGTGCCTCTATTCTGTCTGTAAGAACCATCACTGTAGTAATGTGGCACCTAGCATATTGTGTAAACTTTTGTCTGATCTAAACTTCTGTTTTTTATTATCTGAATTCTACTGAATTCAGCCTATTTCAACTAATTTTAGTTCACTACTACTCCTCACCTCATTCCACCTCATGTCTGAGGCTAGGTAGGACCTCCTCTGGGCTGTTTTCGCTTTGACCACCAGGAAAAAGTCAGCAGCAACAGGTCAGACTAGGCTGTAGTGTGTGGCTGTAGATAACATTTATAAGCAGCATTCAGTTCTTTAATATGTTTTCTACTGGGGATTTTAAAATTTTCTATTAAATTTAGAAGAAGTTTTAAGCAGAAGTTGAAAGGAAAGAATGAATGTGACTTGATCAGTAACAAGGCAGGGACTCTTGAAAGAATCTGAAGTTTCCTGACTTGAAGCCCTCTGTAGGAAACCAATGTAGTCTTAGGCTTTATCAGAGAGAGGATTTTCACAGACTGGCAGAAATATCAGAGAAGTGATTACCATCTTGGTGTTTTCTCTTCAAAAAGGCTAAACCAAGAATGAGGAGTCAGTTTAAGAAAAACAATAAAAATTACCAGTGATCAGAATATACATAGTCTTCTAAAAAAGATAGTATTTGTCACAGTGAGGGTGGCGAAGCACTGCAACAGGTTGCCCAGGGAGGTGGTGGAGTCTCCTTCTCTGGAGATGTTCAAGACCCAACTGGATGCCTACCTATGCGACCTGGTCTAGGGAGCTGCTTTGGCAGGGGGCTGGACTAGATGATCACTAGAGGTCCCTTCCAACCCTTCCATGTACTTTTTTAACACTTGACTGTTGCCCTGATTTAGTCTCTAGCCTGCAAAATAGAGCTCATCTCCCTACCTGCAGGCTAGCTAGATATGCTTATTAATGACATTTTTAACAACAGTTAAAATTTTAATAACAGTTTTTTCAAGATGCTCCTATTTTCAAAGACAACTTTAATTGTCACATTGTGAATAAGATTTCCTCTTCTAAATCTCTTCAGCAGTTTCAAGAATGGTCATCCTGACCTAGATAAAAGTACATATTTGCTGTATCTAAGGATACACATACAAAGGTTGGTTCTTATTCTTACTGACGACAATAGTTGCAGGAAATTTTCTTATTATTTCCTACCATTAAATGAATCTTTTTCTTTGTTGTTGTTGTTTTCCTGAAGCTAAATGCAGTATATGGCTCCCAAGGCCAAGGGTGAAGATAGAGAAAAACAGTGGTTCGTCATAGCAGTAAAAGCGTTACCTCACAAAGTAGCAAAATGTAGTATTTCAAACAAAAGAAGGTTTGATTTCCAATAAGAATGTGCCCTTTAATTTTGTGCAAAGGATAGCTATTTTTTATATATTAAACACTATTAAGTATAATGCTCTTAATTGATGGAGGTATCCAAAAGCACATTCTAATAGGGTCCCATTGATTTTACCTTCTGTCATTATTTCCTCTGTAAATACATGCTTCATATGAGACGTGAATGAATGACTGGACATTGCACTTTTCATCAGAGGTTATTGTTTCTGTAACAAACTTTTTCCAGTTTTGTTAACTGTTTATTCAGTTGCGAATGTGCACTGAGTCATGAAATTAGGGCTTTCCATGACTGTCAACAAAAGTAGTTGTTACTGCTTAGTAATGAACTATGCAATTCCCTTTTGAACTTCAAGAGAATCAGTCAGGGTGTAATATTTTTGGAATGTCAAAACTGGCAGATGACTACATGTTAATCACCTCAAAAAAAAAAAAATACTCTCAGTCATAATTACATTCAAATCTATGGTTTTATCTCCAGGATTTGTTGTCTCCAATTTAAAAAGTTTAGAGTACTTCTTGAGGTTCTTGAATACCAGAGCCCTTCAGTTGCTGTGCGGCTGCAGCCAGAGAACTGAGCATCAGCAATGAAGGCTTACACTCATGCTCAGCATGGTCAGCATCACTGGGATGGAGACTAGGTTTCATAGTCAGCCAGTAAGCTCTGAGGCTCAGTTGTGTGGTGCTGTTCTGTTCAAGCTGCTGATGAGATAACCTTGAAAGAAAGACTTTCACTGTAAAGTGGGACAGAACTTAATTCTGTTTCTAAGTGCGTGTAGAAATGCACCAGCCTGCCAGTAACTGAAACAATGATGTTCGTGAACTGTGGATGGGATTGTAAAATCCTGAAGATCTGATTTCTATTCCATTTTCTTGGAAGTAAGCTGCATCTGCACTATCTTCAGTTTCTCAAAGGGGCCACCGAGCTGTTATAAAAGAAATATTTATCTGAGTATCTGTGTCTGCCTACAGTGTATATAAACCAACAAAAAAAAAAAAAGACACGGTCATTTCTTTTTCTTTCCTTGAAAGCTTAGAATAGCAAAATGATATTATATTTATAAGAGTGAGAGAGTGTTTCAGCAGGGCTAAACATTGGTGGACTGTAATATTTTTTTCTCACTGTGTTTTGAAATTAATAGGCAGGTTCTTCTATCACATTAGACTTTCTATTACTTTGTTTAAATTTTATAGACTGTTTCAAATTTGGATATATTTGCAATATTTCAGGCAAACTTCAAATACACTTAAAATAATGCTTCTCCAAATGTGTTCTGAATGGGAACTTTGTAACTTGAAATCTGTAGTTGTTAGCACCCAGTGCTCTTGTTTTATAGGAATGCTGAAGAAAGATACTGTGAGGATGTGAACTGTGTCATAAAGATCTTTGTATTTGTTTTTGTATTGTTGCAATTTTGGCACTGCAGGGTAATATTTAGCTGTCTCAAGTGAGTTGTCCAGGTTCTCCAAATTTGCTGGAGAGAGATACACAGACAGACACAGACATTTGCAAAGGGAAAATTCATCTGATCCTAAAACAGTCATTGATCAAAATGACTTCTAACCTTCTGTAATGTCTTGCTAATATTTTCCAGCAAATATGTGGGTTGAGGGGGATGCTGGCAGCCACAAACTTGTAGTTTTTGAGATCGCCTATTGATGTGTCTTTGTGTGAGCCCAGTACAAAAATAACAGTCTGTGAGATCGTGCTTTTAACCTGCCATAGAGGTATTCAGACTTTCATGACTGTTAAATCTTGCTACTGAAGTTTCAGTGTTTGCACAGACTGAACAACTAAGAGGAAAGGAGCCCTTTGAATGTACTTTTGAATTCTAGACCCTTCTTCTTCCAGCGGAGTTCCAATCCAAGTTGGAATTAAAGTAAACAGGCACAGATTTTTTCTGTATCTTTTCTTGTTTCTTGTTTACAACTGGTGTGATATAACCATGGTTAATTGGCTGCTGCTGCCAACTTATAGAAGATGTTTCATACTAATTAGAACAAAAGATTCAAAGTACTGGGAGACTTGGGCTGGCATTTGTGTTTTTTTTTGAGGACTGCAGCAAGGATTGATGTGGGGAATGCAGTAGCATAATGTTAGTCTTTACAGCTTGTCACAGAGCTTGGTTCTTTAATTCAGAATCACACTGTAGAGTAGAGCACAATGGGAACATGCAGCCCATACTGACTAGCTGTTTTTTAAGTCTTAGTAACAACTGAATGAGGCTTGCCTCATTAAAAGGCACGAGCTCCTACAGATCTAGGTAAACATCCAGGTCCTCAAAGGATGGGCTTGACAGTCCCATATTCTTTCTAGTGCACAAAAGGGACAGATAACTGCAATGAGTCACAAAGGACTTATTTTGGCTTGTTGTGCAAGAACCTTTCTAGCTTCAATTGTCTTTCATGTCTGAGATGCGGGGGGAAAAGAAAATCTGTCTTTAAGTACTCAATAAGTTAATGTAGATGTAAATTTGGAAGTGAGATTAGATGGAACATTTGTTTGAGAAAGGAAATAAACCTACAGTGATCAAACTGCATTGTGAAAGTTTGGGATAAAAATTTCAAAATAAAGAATATTGTTTTTCCATCCTAGACAGTTTTCTATAGCTAAATAGGTGGTGCAGCCAACTACTGCTTCCTTTCTGCACTGAGGGAGACAATTATAATTTTGAACAGCTTCAGAAGTCTTCCATCTTCATGTACTTTTTAGTGTCCTCTGACATTTTTGATAGCTCAGCTTTGATCATAATGCACAGTATTGTGTTTATCTTCAGCCTCTTACAATGGTATTAAATAACTGGAAAGTTAACTCCCAAGGCTTATTCCTGAAAGACCAACTTTAGACGCTGGAATTGGAGGAAAAGGTGGAAATCTGCTTCACCTTGTGGGTCAGAAATGTTACCAAACAGTGCAGCCATGAAGCACTTACTTAGTGGCACAGAGCATTATTAGAAATCAAATATTTGACTTTTACAGAGAGAAGCTCAGATACAAGTGGCCCAGGACTAGTAAAAGAAAACCTATCCCCACCTGGCATCAAAATCTTGAAAAACTTTGATAAACCATTACCTTGCTGTGTACTGGTCCATAGACATATGAATTCTTGACATTGAAACTGCATTTCTAGTTAGATGTTTGTTGTTGAAAAAGTTGAGTTGTTCAGCCCTGTTTTCATTCTTGACTCTTAGTCAAGTCCAGAAAATAGATTTTTTTTTCCTGCTTGTGTTCTCTGAGGACTCAGCCAAGCTCACATTTTTTGGAGAATAACAATAATACCTCAGGATGCCCAGGTGACTGTGAAAGCCAATAATATCCTGGCTTGTATCATGAGCAGCATAGTCTGCAGCATTATGAAAATGACTATCCCCTTGTACATTGTACTGGGGAGACCACACTTCAAATACTGTGTTCAGTTTAGGGCTCTCCAGTACAAGAATAATATTGAGCTGCTGGGATGCATTCAGAGATGAGCAACAAAGCTGGTGTAAGGACTGAAAAACAAGATATAGGAGGAATGGCTAATGGAACTGGAGGTTTTGAGTCTGGAGAAGAGAATGCTGATGGGAAACCTCACTTGTATCTACAAGTACCTGAAAAGAGGTTGAAGCAAGGCTGATGTAGGTCTCTTTACTCAGGTGACAAGTAATAGGATGCGAGGAAACAGCCTCATAGATTCATAGATTCATTAGGTTGGAAAGGACCTACAAGATCATCTAGTCCAACCATCCTCCTATCACCATCCCTACCCACTAAACTACTAAAACAAATCCCTTAGCACCTCATCTAAACGCTTCTTGAACAGCGCTAAGGATGGTGCCTCAACCACCTCCCTAGACAGGCCATTCCAGTGCCTGACCACTCTTTCAGAGAAAAAAAGTTTCCGCAAATCTAATCTAAATCTTCCCTGGCGCAACTTGTGGCCATTCCCTCTCGTCCTGTCATTAGTTATCTGGGAGAAGAGGCCGACCCCTCCACACCACAACCCCCCTTCAGGAAGTGGTAGAGTGC
>VXAB01011856.1:23884-34606 GCA_013399175.1 Odontophorus gujanensis
ACCCAGAGAAGAGTGAACCTGTCCACACCACAGGCTGTCAGTTTCCCCAGGAGAATACTGTGGGAGACCGTGTCAAAGGCCTTGCTGAAGTCCAGGTAGACTACATCAACAGCCTTTCCCTCATCTACCAGTCTGGTCACCCAGTCATAGAAGGAGATGAGGTTGGACTAGCACAACCTGCCCTTTGTGAACCCGTGCTGGCTGGGTCTGATCCCCTGGTTGCCATGCACGTGCTGTGTGATCTCCCGGTACATGGATCTCAAGGTGAACCAAGGGAGGTTTTGATTGGACGTGAGGAAGAATTTTATTTACTGGAAGGGTGGTTAGACATTGGAAGGGCCAGAATGAAGTAGTGGGAGTCACCATCCCTAGCAATATTTAAAAGATATCATTTAGAGACATAGTCTAATGCTGGACTTTCTAGTGCTGGGTTGATGAATGGACCTGATCATAAGAATATTTTCCAACCTAAATGATTCTGTGATTGTGTGAGGGATCTGACAGAATGTATTGGCAGCTGCTGCTTGAAATCCCTTCTTCTCATCGTTCACTGCACTCAACATGAAAGACCCAAAGCTAACTGCTGAAACTCTTTAGGTTGAGGTATTTATGTCTTTGGTTGGATTTATTACTAAGTGATTTGTTCCGTGTCAAATAGTATTTTGTTTAGATTTTGACTTTGTTGCCTCTGACTAATTGTTCAGATTCAGCTAATGGTTATTTCTTCTAAGAACTCCTACAGAAGATCTGTAACTTTATTTTTTAATGGATTAAATGCAATAATGTATCTTACAGTCTTTATGGCAAATGGTTGTTGCAAGTAAAACAGAGTAAAGATGAAAAAAAATTATTCAGAGAGTGTGTAATTCTTTACTACTGAGACTAATGAACTTCTTTCAGGTATTCATATCCTTAGTAACAGTATATGACTTTGAAATACTTGAAGAAATGCTGTTTGAATGGCACAGTATTTCATGAGAAATAATGAAGAGAAAGCTCTGATCTGTATCCCTAACAGCACTCAAGACTAGCTAACATGACCATACGAGCATCTTATTCAACAATAGAAGTATTTCTTGCTGCAAATCTGAGCTGCAGATGATGTATCAGAAATTTTCATGAGCTTTGACGTCCACCACTGAGACCTCAATCAATTCATCCAGTGTTTCTGTGTCCCTGCATGGCGGTGTTAATATGTGACCATCTGCCATCGGGTGATGGGATTATAATGTCTTTGAACAATGGGCTAGTCATCAAAAACCTCAAGAGACATGACAAATAATGAATGGGAGTATTCTTCAATGTTTCATTTAGAGAGGAGAGAGTGATTTAACATAGCCTTGTGTAGGGGTTTTGAAGTATGGACAGAACCTCATAATTGTAAGTAAAGAGAGTCAGTGCTTAAGCAGGAGGCTGCGCCATAATACTGCAAGCCCACACTGTAATATTCTGACTGTACTTTGCTGTTTCTTTGAAGAATACTTAAGTGCTGATTTCTTTAAGACTTAACTTGGTCATCTATTTGCTTTGAGCCTGGAAAACTTCATCTCCTTCAACTAAATCTATTCCCCTGGTTTTAACCCCTTAATCATAGAAAACAAAGTAGTAAACAATCAGAGAATTGTTTCCCCAGGTCTGTTGGTCAGTTATCCACAGATCTAGAGTACTTTCAGTGTGAGAAAGTAACCTACAAACAATGGCAAAGAAGGACAGACATGCTTATTTGTGATTCCTAGTTGTATTCTGGCTGTATTGAGATAAACAGCAATGAAATTTGCACGTTCAATCTTATTTGCCAGATTGAAAATAGATCTGATACAATGGTGATGTGCAGCAGTACATTCCTTTTTTATGTAGAATTAGCTTCCTTCTCAGGAAAGCACTTCCGTAAGTGTTTTTCTGAGTGTATTTTGATGGTGTTCTTTTCAGGTAATATGCAGCTGCATCTTGCAAACATTATGCATACTTGTATTTTCAGTTTGTTATTTTGATTTTTATAGCATCTACAATTTATTCCGTTTTGCAATCCAGTTAGTCTTTACAATATTACCAAGCTGGCAGAATCTTGCACTTGCTTTTCCTTTGCAAAGTTTTCACAAGCGGAAAAAGTGCTATAAGTCTGGGCACAGAAAAAGCAGCAGAGCCAGGAAACAGAATTTGAGCACAGAGATCTGGCTGGAGTGTGTTTCTGACATCCACATCTTTGCCAAATATAGTCTGTGGTTAAGCTAGTGTTTTGGTCCACACCACTGTCGGGGAAAGGGCCTGTACTTAACTCAAGGATGGGGGCTGGCTGTCTATTGTTGAATCCCTCCTACTGACATTCCAGGCCACAGCTGGCTCCTTAGTCATGTCTGACAGGCACGGCCTACAACAGCGCAGAAGAGATGATTAGCCTGCTCGCAGTTTGTGGCTGAGATGGCAGAGTTTGCATGGTTTAACCGTTAAGATGTGTTATTCAGGAATGTTGCTTAGAAGCCAAAAGTATGTATTATATATGCAAACAATTCAGTACAAAAACCATTATGATCTATATAAGATCACGGTGGATTAGATGATGTTGCCAAATACCTGCATCTAAAACCTAGACCGAACTTTGCAAATTCAGTAAATCAAAATGTCTGTTGCATTAACTTTTAAGCGTTTTTTCTAGTCTTCCCACTTGTACATACATTAATTTAATTGTAAGCAGTTTAAAACTGAAAATGGAAAAATTCTGTATGAAGATACGAAAACAATGTGCACACTATGGGGAAAAAAAAGCTTTTTCATGTTAGCATTTAGTCAGAGCTGCCTATTCTTATGAAAAGTTTCTGGTTTTGCTGGTTGACACTGTCTGACATTTTTTCTATGATGTTCCTGACCAACTTGGTTGAAGCATGAGGTACAGCAGCAGTGTCCAAAACCTGCAGAGTCTGATGCCCTGCATGCAAGGTTGAAACATAACAGAAGGGACAGCTGAAATAACCTGCCACGCTCTCCTATCTAAGTTCCTTTAAACCAAAATATAGCTAACAGTAGTGAGCCTGTATGTAAGAGCCTGCTATAGAAAGAGTGCAGTCATTCAGCTACTCAAGCAGTCGAAATCTTGCCATTCTTAGTTTGTGGGCTGTGTGCAAATTACTGCTGAAAAGTGTGAAGAGGAGTCTGAGAGAGGCATGCTCTGTTTAGTGAGATAGCTATGGAAATTGTTCACTGTGACATATCTTTGTCCTTAACAGTAAGGAGAATGGAGGAGGTAATGAAAGCAGCCAAATACCAGAAATAGAAGTTAGATAATTTGAATAGCTGATTTACTTCAGGGAAGCCAGCACTGCTTTGCGTTGGTGGCAGGGCTGCTGCATAAAGGGGCAGCAATACTGTAATCAGAGGCTGTGGCAGTACCTGGGGACCTTTGAGTTCAGCACCACCTACCCCCCAGCACTGCCATTGCTGCCTTGCACAAGCACAGGTGGCTGCAAGTCAGCTGGTGTGCCCTATGGGGCATATTATTGTTACTATTAAACATTTATTTATTTTTTTAATGAATTTTCTTCTAGTTCTATCCATTCTGTAAGCTGTTCTCGTTAGCATTTGTTATAAACTCTTCCTTTTATGCTTTTACATACTGGCTAGCCTGATAAGATCATTTAGATGTTCTGCAGTTCTGTTCAACTGTTGTTTCTTAATTTAGGGTTTTCTATGATTTTAATTCTGTGGGGACTTTTGAGAAATTTTATATCTGAGCCTGGCTTCTGTTCTTCTTAATTAATTAATTAAGTTATCTAGAAGTCTACTGCCTGGTTTCTTGGTCAGTTATCTTTGTAATATTTTTGTGGTTTTGTTGTTAATATGAGTCTCTCGATCTTTGTGTATGTAAAAGTAATTATTTATTTGAAACACATGGGCAGATATTCTCACTCTAACATAGGAGATTAGTTATCTCCTAAATTGAATGCATGTGAATGCAGAAAGTCCTGTTAGCGTTTGTTGAGTACATGGATCCTTATCTCACTGAATCATGATACATTCTTTTCAACTGTAATCTGTTTGCCATAAATGACAGGTGCTGCATCTCAGCAGTCAACCACAAGTTCAATATTGTTTTGCTTCTCATGGCATGATTCAGAAAATGTAATATGTGACAGGTGTCAGAATAGATCGTATAATACAAAGGTTTTAGCTGCACTCATAGTTAGTGACAAGAGGTTACCTTACACAAGGATTACAATGTACAAATTGGAGATTAAGACCTTGCAGTCATTTCTCAGAAAGTGTCAGAGCTAGAAAGAGCTGCAAACAGTCTTTGTGTGAGGCCGAGCTTGCTTGTGGCATCTGCCTCTGACCAGTAAGAACCAAAACTAAGATGGAAAATAATTTTGTTTGAACAGTCCATGTGCTTTTGAAGCTTTAACTATAATTATAACACAAACAGAAGAAAAAAGCCCACACTTACATAAAGGCAGGTTTAAAACTGTACCTCATCATATTCACTTGTGCTTGAGATGTGACTAGGAACACCCATTCCAGTTTTGATTCCATTGTAAGGTACTGTCTGAGGAAATAAATACAGATATATTTAATATACAAATTGGCCAATCAAGCTTCCTTTGCTGCCTTCTTCTATAAAGTGACTTCAGCACATATTGTTGATATTTCCAGTGTATGTTAAGCATTTGAGTTTTTCATTTAAGAAGTTGCTTTCTTAGAGATATTCCCAGAAAGTTTCTCAGATCAAAAACAGGTTTGTAATCTGGCACTGTGTAAGTATACTTTGACACCAAGTGGAAATAGGTTTAGAGAACTTGACTCAGATACTTGGTCACAGGTTGTTTATTCAGGTGTTAGGTGTTAAAGTAGGAAAAAACCCTGTTGGCATGAATAATGTACGTAGACTAGACAGACAAGGGGGCAGTAGAGGTTATCACTGCAGACATGTAAATACAGCTGAGCTGAGACTCCAGGAAAATACAGTGAGTAGTAACTCTGTGTATGATGCCAAGTTAAGCTGCATGATTCAAGTGATTCCTCCCTCCACGCATTCCTTAATCTGTGAGTCAGTGTGTGTAAATAAGAACTGCAGTCAGACAACTGAAGAAATTGGTTTTTCTCAGATGAGCGAAGATACACACATGACATCATCCTTGTTCATGTATGTCTGCTCTATTATTAAAGGCACAGCTTCTTTGTAAAGAGCAGTTGTGTTTTTTTCCAAGCTTATTACCACTTATGAGAGAACATGTATGAGTTCATAGATACTGTGACTGTTCTTTATGCAAGCTTTTGATGCTTGCATGTGATACATACTATAAGTGTCAGAGAAATGTAATCATAGAACTAATGAAGGCTGACTGGCAAACAGGCTGAGTAATCCTGCCTATTACCATGTCAGCAAACAAAAACGATTCATGTCAGACAGAGGGATATATCCTGACTAGTGTTTCACAGACAGATCCTGTCTGTTCAAGCAGATAGTGTAACTGTCTGTTACATAATATTCAGTTTACAGATGAAACAGGGTGAATCTGAATATCTTGACAGATTGAGTCAGAATACCAAGTTATCTTGCGTATCTTTTAAATTGTAAGACTGAATATGGAGGATTGTATTTCAGCTTCTTGTAAGGGGCTGCTAACATTTGGCCATGTAACATTTTCAGGAAAAAATGAAGAGTATAGTAGTGATCTTCAAGCTGAATATCACTGAAGAGTATTGTTCTGATACAAATGAGGCAGTGACATACAGGTAGGAGTACTATCTGTAAAACAGAAGTTGCCATCCTTATCTTCTTTATGGACTATACATAATGTTTCCAGGTTGGCACTGTGATTCAAGTAAATATGGACCAATTGAAGCTCACATCTGGAGACCAGGAAGTTACTGATCAAAAGTTCAGAAAATTTGACCTAGAAAGCATTAAAAGTTATGCTAGTTTTATCTAAGAAACACACTGAAGAAGAGAACAGAGCAGAAACAAATTCTATGAATACATCAGATGTTGAAAAAGGTCAATATATTCTTCTCTCTCTCATGAATACTGAACCTTCTTTTCAGGAAGGAAGACCTAGTGTCGTTAGGAAAACCTAGGATCAGTAAGAACTGTATTGCTATGAATTTCTGGGCTAGATTACCAGCATAATCTATGACAATAGAGGCCTTTGAGAAAACGCTCCTAGTAGGTCAGGGCATGATTACTCTTCATAGTGAAAAAGGATACTGAAAGAACAGACCTAGAAAGAACTTACAAATTTTACAAGATACTATCTTGGAATTATTCATTCAAGCAAATATTTGGCATTACTCAAGAAGCAAAATTTTAGCTGACAAGGTAAAAACTTCATCTAGGTAAGCTGAAATTTACATTTAGGAAGCCAACCTTAAAAGAGTCATCAGTGTAAGCATGAGGATAAAGATGCTTTGAAATACTTTACAAATGAACATTGGTAGCTTGCAAGAAATACGTAGACTTTAAAATATCACTGGAGTGCTCTGTAAAAGAAGTGACTAGTTCATTTCACAATGGCTGGGGCTTGATACACCAGATAGAGATTTATAACTGCATACAACCAAAGTCACAGAATCATAGAATTGCTCAGGTTGGGAAAGACCTTCAAGATCTTCAAGTCTAACTGCAACCTAACCGTACTACCCTAACTCTTAACAACCCACCACTAAATCATGACCCTGAGCACCACATCCAGAAGGATTTTAAACACATTCAGGGATGGTGACTCAACCATCTCCCTGGGGAGCCTACCAGTGCTTAAGACCCCTTTCTGTAAATAAGTTTTTCCTGATATCTAACCTAAATCTCCCCTAGTGCAAGTTGAGACAGTTTCTCCTTGTCCTGCCACCTGTCACTAGTGAGAAGAGATCAACCCTGCTCTTGCTGCAATCACCTTTCGGGTATTTGAAGAAAGCAATAAGGTCTTTCCTCAGCCTTCTCTTCCTCAGACTAAACAGCCCTAGTTCCTTCAGTTGCTTCTCATAGAGTATATTCCCCAAGCCGTTCACAAGCCTTGTTACTCTTCTTTGGACCTGCTCCAACACCCCAATGTCCTTTCTGTTTTGAGATGCCCCAAAGTGACCACAGTACTTGAGGTGGAGCCTCACCAGTGCTGAGTACAGGGACAAGATTACTTCCCCCAGGCCTGCTCACTGCATCAGTCCTGATACAAGCCAGGATACCATTGGCCTTCTTGGGCACCTGGGAACACTTTAGCTCATATTCAGCCATGAGTACACCAAGAAAATTATTTTAAGATATTTACAGTCAAAACATAGGAGAAAGTGTAGTTCTGATGCATATACACAGAGAATTTTCATGAACCTGAGGGTAGAATGAACTTCTGATCATCACCCTTTTTCATCTTATTATTTCTGTTTTTCCTCTTCAGTAGAAGAAAAGCTTCTCTATTGCAATTTCTGGCCAGACAGAGAAGGACCAGGGATGACAGCTTCTGTCCTTAACTGCACCAAAGTTGCTATAGCTCGTATGGAAGTTGGTGACTGTATGAAAGAGGAGTCCACATTCTAGCTCCTGTGAAGGGAAAACATTTCTAGGACACTCATTCAGTGGTGGCATCCTGTGAACCCAGTACACCTCATTCTAACCTTGTCATAGCATGGGTTGCCATTTGCTCCACCACTGGAAGGGAACAGGTCTTGCAAAGGAACTGGAGTCACAGAAAGTGCTGGTAGATAAGAGAGTAAGGCACAGTGAACAAATGAGGTAATGTCTCAACTGCTAAGAGGAAGTAAAAAAAATAATAATCTGGGTGAATATGGGCCCCTGTGTACAAAAGTTTTCTACTGATTAAAATCTGTATAGGTGACAATATTTTGTGCTATTCATTGCTATTCTATGCCCATTCTATACTCCTACACTCAAGTAGGACATTTTTCTGTAAGACCTGTTGCTGTTCTAACATCTCCTGCTTAAGGTATGACAAAGCCATCGAGAATGGCTCCTTTTTCACATGGAAAAATTTTTGTCAGTAAACTAAGGGCAAGCAGTAGAATTTAAAATGGAATGGATGGCTCATGACTGCAAGCTTCCCAGAAGAGGGGGAAAGGTAAAGAGTGGCAGCAGAGTTACCTTCTTTGTTAAGAAACAGATTGTGAAGAGCTGCCTCTCAGAAACAGGCATGATCAGGTCAAGAGCTTGTAGGTAAAAATCTGGGAGCAGATAAAAAAAGACATCTTCTGACTGGGGGCTACTACAGGCCCCTTGATAAAGGGGAGCCTGTGGATGAGATAGTCTTGCTTCAACTACAAGAAGCAACATACTTGCAGACTCTCCTCCTGATAGGAGATTTCAGCTACCCAGACATCTGTGGGAAAGCAACACAACAGAATGCAAGCAATCCAGAGAACTCCTTGAGTACACCACCTTGAGGATACCTTCCTGCTTCAGGTATTAGACAAAACATGCAGAGTATAAAGGTTACTGGATCTGATTTTAGCCTATGCATAGGAGATCAGAGACAGTCTGGGATGTAGTAACCATGTTGAGGTTGTGATCTTGAGGAATATGGGCCTGGCAAAGAACA
Source organism: Odontophorus gujanensis (assembly GCA_013399175.1). NCBI lineage: Eukaryota > Metazoa > Chordata > Aves > Galliformes > Odontophoridae > Odontophorus > Odontophorus gujanensis. Next base: position 32,416 of record VXAB01011856.1, read on the forward strand.
GGACACAGAACATCAGAAGTGTGAACTTTAGGCTGTTCTGAGGACACAAGAGCTCTCCATCTCCCAGGATGGGAAATCAAGGAGAGGAGGCAGGAAAGAGTATGGCTGAACAAGGAAGGACCTGCTGATCAGGCTGGGGGAAAAGAGGAACATTTACAGGCAGTGGAAGCAGGGACATGTGGCCTAGAAAGAATACAGAAATGCTGTTCAGACATACAGTAATGGAATCAGAAAAACCAAGGCACAGGTGGAACTGAGGATGGCAAAGAATGAAAAATAATAAGGTATTCTCATGACACTTTACTTAGAAGTAACAGACCAAAGGGTGTATACCCCCTCTGATAAATGAGGAGGGTGGCTTCAACAGGCATAGAAAAGGCTGAGGTACTCAAATTCTTTGTTTCAGTCTTTGCTGGCAGTCAAGTTTCCCATGTCTCTTCTGTCCCAGAAACCTGTGGCTGGGGTTGGGGGAACAGAGCCTCTCCCATTGTAAGAGTAAAGCAAGTGAGAAACTGCCTCATGAGTCTGAATGCATACAAGTATATGGCAATGGATGACGCGCATCCCAAGGTTTTGAAGGAACTAGCTGATGTAGTTGCCAAGGCACTCTCCATCATATTTGAAAAGTCATGGCTATCAGAAATCCTGATGAAGTCCTCATTTTTAAAAAAAGAGATAAGGAAAGACCTGGGGAACTAGAGCTTCACCTCTGTTCCTGTAAGAATGTGGATTGGATCCTCCTGGAAGGTATGCTAAGGCACATATGAAATGAAGTAATCTGAGACAGCCACCACAGCCTCACCAAGGACGGACCATGCCTGACCAGTCAGATCACTTTCTGCAATGGAGTTATGGCACTGGAGGACAAAGGAAGGACAGCTGTTGTCATCTACCTGGACTGATGCAAGGCCTTTAACATCCTCCCACACCACATCCTTACTTCTACATTGGAGAGAGAAAAATTTTAATGGTGGACTATTCAGTGGATAAAGAACTGGATGTTGGATGATTACAGACAGAGGGTTGTGGTCAGTGACTTTATGTCAAGGTCATGAGACTAGTGGTGTTCCCCAGAGCATCTTGAGACCAGATGCACTTTATGAGGTTCAACAAGACCTAGTGCAAGGTGTTGCACTTAGGTCAGGGCAATCCCAGACACATGTACAAGTTGGGAGAACTCACTGAAATGTGCCCTGTGGAGAGAGCCTGGGAGTCCTGGTGGACAAAAAGCTTGACATGAGCCAACAGTTTGTGGTTGCAGTCCAGAAGGCCGATAATATTCTGTGCTGCATCAAAAGAGGGGTGGTCAGCAGAGAGAGAGAAGTGGTTGTCTCCCTCCACTTGTGAGGCCTCATCTGGAGTACTGAGTCCAGGCCTCATCTGGAGTACTGAGTCCAGGCCTGGGTGCCCCAGAACAGGAAAAATGCAGAGTTGTTGGAGTGGGTCCAGAAAGGGCCACAAAGATGATCAAAGAAGCATGTCTCTTATGAAGAAAGGTTGAAAGAACTTGGCTTATTTAGCTTGCAGAAGAGAAGGCTCCGGAGAGACCTCACTGCAGCTTTACAGTACTTGAAGGGTGCTTTTAAACAGGTGGGAGACCAACTTCTTATGCTGTCTGATAGTGATTGGTCAAAGAGAAATGGGTTTAAACTAAAAGAGGAGAAATTTAGGTCAGATGTCATGGAGAAATGTTTACTATGAGAGTGGTGAGGCATGGCACAGACTGCTCTGAGAAGCTGTGGATGCCCCTTTCCTGCAAGTATCCAAGGCTAGGCTGGATGGGACCTTGGGCAGAGTGATCTGGTGGATGACAACCCTGCCCAAGACAGGAGAGTTAGAAGTAGATAATCCCTGAGATCCCTTCCAACCCAAGGCATTCTGTGATTCTATGGTTATAAAATGGTATAAATTCTAGTTCTAGGTAACTAAATGGTAGCTGATATGGAACACAAAGATAAACTATATGTATTTGTTATATTACTCTCTTTCTTTATACTATGTTTTACTCTTAATTGAAATACCTTCTACTTCTCAGCATAATCTGGCATCTTTATAAATCTTAGAATTTCAAAACAACTTAAAATGTTAAACAAAGAGACTAGGACTTCTAGTTTCCTTTTTAGATTTTTTTTTCTTGCTTTTATCTCTTTTTATGATGAGCAAAATGCTGGTTTGTACATTTGTAGAATGA
>VXAB01011856.1:46993-60513 GCA_013399175.1 Odontophorus gujanensis
TTTTTTTTTTTTTTTTTTTTTTTTTTTTTTGACTATACAAACAGGGCCTAATTGGAAAAAGCTGAGGGTGCTAAGCAGCCAAGAATAGCAAACATTTACTGAACTGGGAAGTGCATTTGTAATGTTGTTGGAAATTTGCATATGGATTATTCGTTGGGTAGAAAAGAAACATCCTCTGCCTCTTTGTAATTGTGACAGACTCCCACTGACTACAATGAAAGCAGTTTTGCCTTGTTTTCCACAAGTCTTTTCTTGTGTCTGTCTCTCTCAAAACACGAGGTGAATATTCTTCATTGCTTTACCATGAAAAGAGCTGAAAATGCTCTTTTTCATCTCTGCTCAGGAAAGGGGAAAGCTATGATTTTACATGATACTTAGAATAAATCTGCAAAATCCTGCTGTTAATGCCCTGCAAGGTGCTACAGAGCTGTTCAGCTTGCAATACTTTGTTGAGGCACTATAATTATCACGGATTGTGGCCTAAGGATTAGAAAACTAATTCTTCATTCCTTTCATATCCCAAATTCCCACTGACTTGAGCAAAAATGATGCATATTCAAGGGATGCAGAACTGGGGCCTGGTTATTATGATAGAACTATGGGCTGACAGTAATACACTTGTATTTAAAGTTAAGACAATGACTTGACTTTATTATCAGTTGCTTGCATTTTTCCTCAATAGTAACTTTCACTGAGTTTTCTGTTTTGCATTTTTTTCAGAAGCCATGCATATATTAATTTAAATACTTTTCAACTGAATATCAGTAAATCTGATTTAAAACTTGGCAAGGGATATCCCATTTTGGTGTCAGTGAGTAATGTTGCTACTGTTTCTGAATTAGTTTTTTTGGTGAATATTTTTTTACTAGGAAATGCAGTTCAGAGGCCTCTGAAAGCAGTAAGAAGATTGCTATAATAGGGAGCAAATTATCTCATATAAATTCAAAAGAAAGTAATGGGAAAAGTAAAAAAAAATATTTTGGAGGGTGTCATCGATACAGTAACATTAAAAATTTTATTAAAAGAAAAATACTAAATTACTTGAAAAAAAAAAAGCTAACTGTACCTTTCATTTGGTTAAATCTAAATCTGAGATTACTGTGCTGTATTTGGGTACATTCTCAATCTAAACTGAGCAGTTTTGAGAATACAGGTGTAATTTCTTCCATTTTATTCAGCAGTCAATTTTTTTATATCTTAATTATTTATTTGTGTGTGTGTATGTATCTTCCTTCAAGACTCCAACTTTAATAATGCATCTGTACAGTCTTTTATGAAATGAAATGTTGCAACTACATAGTGTTACTTTTACTTAAAACTGTTGCTGAGATTGCAGCACAATTCCTTTTTCTTTTTCCTGATACATCACCTACATTAGTCAGCCAACAAAAATAAGAAATTCTTCTAATGAAAACAGAGGACTTGTATCCAGTGTAAAGGATCTTGTTAGCTTTTTCTCGTAGCTATCTGAAGAAGACTGGGAAGGTTCTTCTTTGGGTTCAGTGCTACGACAATGAATCTCCTTTAATTACTGAAGATACATAATACATTCTTTTTGTCAAAATACAGAGTTAAACAGAAAAAATCCTTAATTTAGTCTTCCTGTTTTTTTTTGTTTTGTTTTGTTTTGTTTTGTTTTGTTTTTACCAAATTGACTGAGATCAATTGTTTCATAGATGTGTTTTTATAAATTGTTTGTAATGGAAAGAAATGAGTAAAATTAAATTAAAAATACTTCTTATTCAATAATGTTTTTCTGCCTTCATGAATATTTCTTGCTTCTGCCTTTTCAACATTATGAACTGATTGTAATAAAAACTCCATAGATTATGCAGCTTAAAATTCTGCTGTCTGAAAAGAAGTTAAAAAAATATTACCTCCTTTAGAAAATGTTGAATGAATTTCAACATATGAAATTTGTGAAAAAAATGTATTTTTTTTTGCATAATAATTTTTTGTTGTTGTCCTTAAAATCAAAAATTAAGTTTCTGTTTACCTCTGTAAGACAGAGCTTAAACTTAAGAAATTCGTCTTTTTCAAGATACTGTTTGGTATATTTTTCAAGCTAACCTTGAAATTCTAAATTCAAGACAAAGCTTGGCCAAGCATATTTCTTTCTGCTCATGATGATTCATGATACCTGCATTATGCTTTTCTATCTCAGGCATTTTAAGTGGACCAGCACTTTACATGAACAAGCAACAAATTAAATTATGTGTTATGCTTTTGCTTTAATAAAAATTCTCTGATTAGGATCTTCAATTAAAATCAGTATCAGTTTGTCAAATCTGGAGTCATTCAAGCACTTCTATTTCCAGGTCAGCTTCTCTTAAGTATGTAATTTCTTAGTGTTTACAGACATATTCTGCTATATTCTCTTATCTTTTCTTCAGGCAAACACTGTGCCTGTGAAAGGTCAAATGGACTTCGCAGTGCTTATTTTGCTTCTGGCACTGATCTACATGGCGTTTTTAAATTAAAAAAAAAAAAGTCCATAAGAAAATAAATTTGGTCTCTGTAAACAATAAATGAAGTTTACTGATATACTATATGCCAAAAGGCAGCTGGCCTTTTATACATGTAATTTGGGCTACAAAGAAGCCCTTATAGCAGTATGTAAACATCTGTGCTAAAGACTTTTACAGTGTCAGCTGTGAGTTATGTACCACATGCCAGAATTCACCAATAGTCTCATGTATCTCAAAGGCGATCTTACTGCTTTCCTGTCTTTAATGTCTTCCTGTCTGTGAAAAATATAAATTGAGCTATATATTTTTAAACAACTATAATAATAATAATTTGATAGTATTTGTAGAACAGCTTGCATGCTTGTTTGTTTGAAGTCTTAATTCTGAACTTGTGCATTTATGGGTGGAATGGGGTGGGATACAGTAGGATAGGACAGATCTGAAAGCAATATTACAGTTCTACGTATAGATTTTTCTGTGCTTTTTTTTCTTTTTATTTATTTTTTAATAGAAAATTGAATGAATCTAATCTGTAATTGGGCAGAGATCTGAATGAAAAAGTATCATCTAGACTCTTGTTTCTTTTCCATTTGAGGTACGATTTCAAAGGGGCTCTGATCTTTTATTTCTTTCTTTTTTACTTCTAATGAAATAGAAATAAAAGTATTGTTCTTTCCAAGATTCATAACAGCAAAACGTTCCTATACAAGTCTTCCCAGTGAAAATATGATTTATAGTCGTTCAACTCTGTGTCTGAAAATCTATTGTTTTGGCATACATTTCTTAAAATACTTGCAAGACCATTTGTTTGTTTGTTTGTTTGTGGCTTGATGAAGGGATATTTGGTTCTTTTGAGTTTACCAGCAGAAAGAAGTGTTCATCTCTAGATGAATTCTATGAGATTTAGCAAGTAGAGCAGGTACAGTTTAGTTGCCACTTCAATAGTGAACAGTTTTCACATTATATCAACCTTGTGTTTAGAAAGCCTTGAGTATAGATGATGACCTCAGTTCTTAGAGCAAAATATTTTACAAAAAATAGAGAAGAGAAAGCGGAAAGATTAGGATCACTGTCTTCCAAAAGGAAGCAGTGGAAGAGTTTCCAAATTGTTCATTATTCCTCTAATGGGTTCTCCTCCATATTGTTTTTGAATCTGTACCAACTGATGTGTTCAGTAATAGATTATTTTGAAGGAACATATCAAAATATTTACCTACTCTACAACAACAGAAATAACTTCTATGTCTGGAATGTCCATGTTCACTAAAACTAATGAAAACACTAGGGAGAGAGCCATTTCCATAGTGAATGAGTCTCTGACACCTTTATTTCAGAGGATAAATAATATTCTATGTGCTGTGCTTCAATTAAGTTGAAGTGTGAAGATCTCTGCAATATTTGGCATGCTACATTGATCAAGAGCACATTAAGAGCGGCCTGCAATGAGCACATTAAGAGCGGCCTGTAATGCTCTGAAGTAGGTGGGCTACGTTTGCCTCTTCAGCCTTTACTGAAGTTTGGTGACATCTTCTGTTCACCAGTTCTGTCCCATCAGAACTGACACACTGGTGTTCTATATGGATAGTGATCACCCTGAGAAAGACATCTAACTTGTTTTTTATTGTTCCTCCTTTTTGTTTACTCTTTTTTTTTCTATTTACTTAAATGCATTTTTCACTTATAGCAGCAGTACGTAGCTTCTTAAAATATATCTGTGAGAAAACAGAAATCAGTTGAAGATATAGTTTATTAGTTGCCTATTCACACATACACTCAAAAAAAATCTGTTCTTTAGAAAGAATCTCTTTAAGTATGAACAATACACAAAATACATACTTTCCTGTAAATCTATTAAATACAGTAAGCCTTTTAGCTTAAAGTAGGAAGTACAAAGAAGATAAAAAACAATACAGTTCAGTCTTATTCATGGTCTGTAATAATTTTTTTGTTTACAGTTATACTTACAACTGGCAAGATCTTAAAATTGTAGTGGAATTTGCCTGAAATATCTGTGGTGAGGATTTTGCAGTGGAAGAAACCTATTAACTTCAACAAACTTTGGACCAAATACTAATTGACTAGCTGGGCAAGCAAGCATCAGCTAACTGTGCAATAAGCTATAATAATGTTTATGATGTATGCAATGCATATATACATAATTTCTCATTATTTACTGAAACAAAAATTTCCAAGACACTGTATCATTTCATAAAGTTAATTACTAAAGTAGAAATTAATTCCAGCTTTCACATGTCTTGAGGAAAGTACAGACCTCCACCTAAGCATTCAATCACCTTGTCACAAAATGTAGTCCATTCAGATGGAAATGGTTGCACTGTAATGAAGCGCTGCTCTGGATGCTGTGTTTTTCCCCATTTCAACACTGTAAGGGTTAAAAGCATAGCACTCACTTCACATTAAATGAACCTGAGCTTTTAAATCTCAGCTGTGGCCTGCAGTGTCCTTGTTAGTGAGCACCTGATGTCATCATTTTGAATGGTGTCTGACACTAATTATGTGTCATTCACAAGATTGCCAGTCAGAAGAGTTTTGGTGAATAAAAAGCTATTTCAAAGGTTTTTATGTGAGGTCTTACTCTCAATTTTTTAAAAGCCCTCACATCTCTTGTAAAGTAGCACCCTGCTAATGCTGTTGAGGAAGGGAAAATGCTTTTTAAAAGACTATTATTAATGTTTGAAATGCATCATTCTTTTTGGAAGTCATATAAAGAACAGCTTCTACATTTGGTCTTGTAATAAATGCGAAGATGGGGAAAGATACTTTGTCCTTGTCAGAGCGTCTGCCTTGGTGCTGACAGAGAACCTTCCTGGTCAGCATATCAGAATATTCAAAATTAATAGAAAAATATACAGAAAACATTACTAATTTATTTTGTCATTTTTCTGCTAATAAATCATTTAAAAACTCTACAAGATTGTGGAGCAATTCAAGGATTTGTTTTCTGATTGTATGTTTATGTTCCTGTAGATTACTTTTTCTGCTTTAGTTTTCAGGGATACCATTCTCTCCATTTGCATGCGTTCTCATATGACAGCGTTCAGAAATGGCTTATATTTTCATTCAAATCACTTTCCCCGAACATCAGGATTTAAAATTTTTGTTTGCCATGAATATGGTCAGCTCATTAATATTACTCTAGAAAGTTCAGTCAAGCAGCTAGTCAAGCCAGTCTCAAACACTTACTGGCAACATTCTGTACAGTCTTCAAGCAGGCAACCTCATGCCATTTGCATCTTTCAGCACTTGCTATGTCAGACTTTCTCACTCTGTTCCCAAAGACTCAGTGAGAAGCACAATAAGCAGCCTGTAGTTCTTCACATTTATAGGGTCACATTTCTGTTATAAGGTCACTTTCTGTTTTTTCTCCCATGTTCACCTATATTTGGAGGGAGCAGGCATTATCGAACTATTACTTCTCCTGGAATGGAAGAAGGACAATGCAGAAAAGTAGTATGGTGAGCTGGTGGACTCTGCTGAATGATTGCAATATAAAAAGGTGCACTGTAAAACAGACAAATGAAAAGCAATACAAGCAGGAACAAAACATGCAGCTTGTATTCCACACAATGTGAAATGTTAGCCTAGCTAACAGTGTGATTGATTGGGAACTTAATATTACCAACTGTAATGAAAACCGTCTCTAAAATCTAATGACATAAAGAATGAGGGAAAATGAGGATTAGATGTAGATAAGTGTTCTCACCTGAATGTCTAGCACTGGAAAAAGTACTATTACTGAAATGCTGATCCTTTACTTCATATCCAGTGTTAATGCAGAGGTAGTTGAAAGCAGACCAGATAAATTATCAATGTAAAAAGAAAAAACCCTAAAACTGCAGGGGTTTTTTGTTTGTTTTTGTTTGTTTGTTTGTTTGATTTGTTTTTTTTAAATGTATCTATGTGGTTATGTGGCATTAGTCATGGGTAAATGTTAGTTAGCCATGGATTAGTTGGCAGTTGTTAAGATATGGCTATGTAATTTCTTTTGTACTCATTATGGAATATTTTCTAATAGTAATTTTCCCAAAATATAAGTATTTTTAATATCTTGTTTTTTCACTTTTTTTGAGGGTCTTACAAACTAGTAATTAACATAGCGATAATTATCAGAATTAGGCCAATATTTTTCTACCTGTGCTTTTGAAAACATACATGCACTAAATAAAGTATAATAAAAGGTATTTAAGTGCTATTCTGAGAAAAGTGAAACACAGCCTGTTTCTTTTCAAATGTGTAAAGAGAATAGGAGAAACGTTTGAAAATTCTGTATTAGAACATTAATAATGTTTGGTATCTCTGTTAATGCTTTACTATTCTTACAAGCATTCTTGTAAGAAGACAAGAACTACAGACTAGCTTTATATGTTGCTCAGTAGAATGTGCAACAGTTGAAACTGCTGGAATTAATTATCTAATATAATTATAAGAGCTTACATTTCTAACACTCATAACTATTAAAGTCTAATTGAAATCAGGTCTAGATAAAACTACTGATTTTGAACAGAACAGATGTTTTTTTTTGTTTTCTTGAGGATGAAGTTTACTGTGGGAGCATGGCAGATGAAGAACAGGGTTTTTTTTACTCACATAAACTTCGGTATTTTTACAGATGCAGTGCTTGTGTGTAGAAATACTCCTACATGATTATTGGTTACCTATAGGGGTTAGATTCTATTCTAATGGGCTCTAGTGATGAACTCATTATTTTCGTACCTCATACAAACACTCACAGCAGAAAGGTAAAGAAATGTTTCAAAAGTCATTATAATACTACTGGGGTTGGTGATCGTTGTTCAAGCAAACAGGTGTAAGATGATTATACAGAGACTTGTGGACTCTTTCTTCACCTCTTGCAACAGACTTAGCAAGGCAGAGCAGGCTGACATTTTCCTTTCTGAGTTTTGTAGTTGATGTGTATGTTATGTTGATACTGAGAGGTGCCACTGTTCAGCTTAGCTGATAACTCAGCCAAAGTCTGGGCTGAGAAAATGGTGGCTTGCTCTGGCCACAGTAGTGATCCTCCCCAGAGAGGCTGGGTGATGCCGAGCTCTGAGCTGACTGGTGACTTTGGTTCTCAGTGTCCTCCTTGTAAAATAGCAGTAGGATATTGTTTCCTACCTCAGCCACATGCAGGGGAGATAAATATACTCATATATACTCTTATGTTCTAAGTGGTTCAAACCCTACTGCAATGCCAGGCCAGAGGTCCCTGCAAGTCCAGTCACCCTTCTGCTCAGTGTATGCAGTAGCAGTTTGCTGTATATGCCTTTCCTTCCAACCATCTCTTTTTCTTTTCTAGTTTGAGGGCTGCAAGAAGGCCTTTTCCAGGCTAGAAAATCTCAAGATTCACTTAAGGAGCCATACGGGTGAAAAGCCTTATCTGTGTCAGCACGTTGGCTGCCAGAAAGCATTCAGCAACTCCAGCGACCGCGCCAAGCACCAGAGGACACACCTGGACACTGTAAGGAAGAAGAAATAGCATTGTAGTTGCCTGTGCATCATTACCCGATGTGCTCCTTTCAGCTGTCTTGGTGGTAGTGGGTAGCCCATAACCACAGAGATAGGAGGGAGAAGGTTGTGCTAGGGATGTTAAGTTGATTAAAAAAGCCTTATCTCCATGGGCTTTTATGAAGGTAGAGAAGCATCCTCCCTCTTAAGTGATATGTAAGAAACCTGGAGTTGGTATGAAAAGACACAAATGCCACCTGTGATAATAAGTGCTATTCTCTGACAAAAACTCTGTTGAACTTAAGGCTGGAGCATGTACCAAAAGTGAACAAAGAAAGAATTTTCTGAATCTAAAATTTTTCATACCATAAATTGTTGCTTGTGAATTTGACTCACAGCCAAGATTTGTTTAATAAATCTTTTGTTTCACAACAAAAGATCAGGTTTTGTCAGTGACAAACAGTTTCCAATGGGCAGAAGTTCAGAAGAGTGAGAACAATGCCATTTCAAATAAACAGGCTGTCACAAAACTTAAATGATACTTTTTGGATAGTTGATGGTATGGCTGACGTGTTGATCAAATGCAGAAGTGTGCTTCCAGAAATGCTCTGTGAAATGGCTAAATTGTGAAATAGCTAGTTTTAGCAAACAATTGGACCTAGTGCTGCTCATTCAGTACTCTTTATTGTGGAACTGCAGTTCTTTAGAGAAAATAAGCAGGTCAAAACAGGCAGAAGAAGATAGTTATTAAAATTTCTTTATTTAGTCATTTAGATTACTAGGCCTTTTTATCTTTTCAAGAAAACTGTAGAAATATTACAAGACTGGCATCTCTCTGAGCTGGTATTATTAGAAAAAATGAACCTTAGGTGCTTGTCTTATACTTTCACAATAAAACGTATTTTTGATACTTTGGTATTCAGTGTTTGCACTGGTTTTTGCTTGCTCTCTCCGTAATATAGTGAACTAACACTTTTTCTTGTTCTTTTTTTCTGAAGCAGATTCTTCTATAATCCTAAACAGTCTATCTGGGCCTTTACTGCAATTTCTTTACCTGATACACTAAAGAATGTAATTACTGATTAAGTCAAAGATTGCTCTGAGGGTGGAAGAATTGTGAGTATACCTAACAATATTCATTGTAATGATTTTAAAAAAGAAAGGTAACAATGAAAGATGCTATAGTGAAAGATTTTCCTTTGTTCTTTCTTCCATACAAAACTTATTTTCCTCCTTTCCCTTTCTAATAATTTTCCATGATTTGAGCTTCTTTGAGTGTGCAACATTTTGTTCTGTAGTAATATGATTTGCAGGCTCAGAAGGAATTCTCATGAGTTAAAATAACCCGTGATTTAACGTCTGCTTGTTTATCCCTTTTATTTTTGGCTTAGAAACCTTATGCATGTCAGATTCCAGGATGTACTAAACGATACACAGATCCAAGCTCACTGAGAAAACATGTGAAAGCACATTCTTCCAAAGACCAGCAAGTTAGGAAAAAGGTAAATTTTCTACTGTGTTAGCAGGTTCAAATATTATATGGAGAAGTCAGTGCTCTAATATTAGATGTATAATTCATATCAAGTGCCTTTATTGATTTCAAACTGTTGATGAGAAAAATCATTAAGGGAAGGTAATAAAATTATCATTCTTATATAGATGGTAATATTATCTTTGACTTTTTGAGGCTGCCTGCTTTATTACTCTTTATTTGCTGATGCGATGATTTATTAGTTAACATATATGATTAAAGTGATTTTTGAAAAGATAATTTTTTGTTGTTCTATTTTTAACATCTGATAAATATGTGATGTTATGAAATCCAAGTTTACATTGCCCATCTCAAATGGAAAGATGGGTTTTGAGGATGGATGGGCAGTATGTGATTCAAGCTGTAAAATATATTTTTATTTGTCAGGCACCTTCAAATACCAAGACATTTCACAACACTGAGCCCCTTTGAATGTCAGTTCTCAGTCAACAGTTATTTGTGTGCAGAAGTGTATCTATGAAGAGCTGAACTGTGACCTAAGGGAATTATGTGGATTTTTTCAGACTTTTTTTTTTTTTTTTTTTTTTTTTCATATTANNNNTTTTTTTTTTTTTTTTTTTGTATCTCACATTAACCACTGGCACTATTTCATTAGTTTAGTTTGTTGTGGAAAGGAAACATAAGCTCTTATTTTAAAGGAAAGTGGTTGGATATTAGGAAGAATTTTTTCTCAGAAAGAGTGGTTAGAAGTCACTGTCCCTGAAAGTGTTCAAGGAAAGGGTAGATGTAGTACTCCTGGACATGGTTTAGTGGGCAGTATTGGTGTTAGGTGAACAGCTGGGTTGGACTAGATGATCACAGAATCACAAAATTGCAGGGGTTGGAAGGGACCTCAAGAGATCATCGAGTCCAATCCCCCTGCTAAAGGAGATATCCTACAATAGGTCACGCAGGTAGGTGTCCAGACAGGTCTTAATGCCTCCATAGGAGACTCCATAACCTCTCTATACAACCTGTTCCAGAACTCTGTCACTCTCACCATAAAGAGGTCAACAGTGACGCCTATCTTAGGGATCTTTTGCATTATTCCATAATTCTATGATTCTGTGATCTTGATAACAGGGAAACTTGTCTGAAGTGGTATACAAATAGATAAACCTTTGAGACATAACCCCATATAAAAGGAGTCCTCATTAAAAATAATTACACTTAATGTACTGCCATTCATAGTGAGTAGCAAAATGTGTTATTTTATACAGCCTAGAACAAATAAGGAACAGTCTTATAAGCTGCAGTACACCAATCTGAGTAGTAAATTTTGGTTCAATTGCTTGTTCTGACTAAGAAGCAACATATAACAGCAGAGAACTGAATTTCAGCTTGTGAGCAACTGTCCTGCAGTATTAACAAGGAGATGCCTCTGAACTTAGGAGTGCCCACCCTTGAATCAGAGACTGGGTAACCATGCACTTACTCCATGTGTTGACTACAGACAGAACTGCTGAAGCTGGTCTGTGAGCACTGCCCTGCCTTTCCCGGGAGGGCAGTACTGCTGCCTATCCACTGACTTTCACAGATTTTACAGGCACGTAAAATAAATGACAAGCAAGACTGCATTGTAAGAAATATGTGTAAAATGTGTCTGTCATACTGTGCCTGAATACAAATGGTCATAGTCATAGAATGGCTTGAGTTGGAAGACACCATAAAGATAATGTAGTTTTAACTACACTTCCCTGGGTAGGATAATCACCCATCAGATCAGGCCGCCCAGGGCCTCATCCAACCTGGTCTTGATTATCTCCAGGGACGGAGCATGTACAGCTTCCCCAAGAAATCTCTCCCCACAGCTCACCATCCTAACATCTAACCTAAATCTCTCCTCTTTTAGTTTAAAACCATTCTCTTTTGTCCTATCAGACCATTTTAAAAGAGTCTCCAACTTTTCATAAGCTCTCTTTATGTACTTATAGGCCGCAGTGAGACCTCTCCAGAGCCTTTTCTTCCCCAGACTGAGCAAGTTCAGCTCCCTCATCCTTTATTTGTAGGATAAATACAAATTCAGCCCTCTCTGGACCCTTTCCAACAAGCCCACATCTTTCTTGTGTCCAGACCTAGACACAGTATTCCAGATAGGGTCTCACAAGGGCAGAATAGAGGAAAAAAATCACCTCCCTCTCCTTGCTGGCCAACCCTCTTCTGATGCAGCCCAGAATATCTTCGACCTTTTGGGCAGCAGGTGCTCACTGCTGGTTCACATCAAGCTTCCATCCACCAGAATACCCAAGTCCTTCTCATTATACTGTTATTTTAAGTAAAATAATATGTTAGCTTCTGTCTTTGTGTCAGTTTTCAACACTTTGTGGAATTTTCCTTCTAATGTTTCATTCATTATGTGTTTTTGTTCATATACCATTCTCTTTTTGAACCAAACACCTTAAATCTGGAACTGTCTGCTCCTTGCTTCAATCTCTTTGGTCACATTTTAGCCCTATAATTGCTTATTTTTGTAACACTTTTTGATAAGGATTTATCTCTGACATTGGTTACCTGAGATACATTAATATATGGAAAAGCAAAAAAGTCAAAACTACAAAAATAAATTAAAAAAAAAACCACTCCAAAGAATAAACTACATGGCATCACTTGAACAGTTGATAAAATTCACCATTTATTTACAATTATTACAATTATTACAATATTTACAAAGTGGAGCATAGTTACTGGACCTTTGAGAACTTACTATTGCTAACTCACACTTTGGCATTTAAAATATTTTCTGGTAGTAACAATAATAAAAAAGTAAGAAACAAAAAAATTTTTAAGGCAAAATTAAGATTATTTATGACTTTAATTAAAAGTGAAGACTGGCTTAGTGTCAGAAAAGTCTTTTAAAAATGTGAATTCTTCAAAAGTAACCTTAAAAATTCCAAGGTGATAAAGGCACAGTGAAATAATAGTACCAACCCTGGGATCTATTCTGTTGAAAAGAAGGAAACCTTTTGCTGTCATACCTCGTTAGTCATGGATTCATTTAATATATTGTGCCTGACTGCTTTTAATCCTCCCTATAACCTCCCCGTACACACTAAGTGACATTATATTGGTGTTTTAAGTTGCTGGCTCTCCAAGACTGTGCAAATGTGTCTTTGATGTTGCATAGTCCTAAAATAGCAGGATAAAGTATGTTCACAACAGAAGAGGCAGCTGGTCGCTGTACTAAACTCTAGTTACCTAGTTTTTAGGCCATATTTTCTTGATCTGTCTTCAAAGCTTTGACCCTCTCCTTGGACTCTTAAGACATGACTAAATGATGCAGTGTGATACAGATAAATATATATCTTTGAATTATTTTAAGCAATACATGTTTATAACTTACTATTTAAGGCAAAAATGCCTTTTCTGCAACCCTTGTTAAGGCAGATGATATTTCACTTCTTTTTCCAAACTGATTTCTAGTCATCCACCAAGTGCATTCAATAGTGAGTTTCCCCAGATAATGGGATGAAATCATGTATCCTGATAAGATTCTGGTACAGATGCATCTAACATGTGCATGTTAGTAAATAGTAGATAAACTTCCATTTACTACAGGACATCAGTAAAGTGAAATGAGACTTCATCTCTACTTTAAAAAAATATGTAATTTCTAAAATTATAAACATGAGGACAGACATATTTACAAATACTGGGAATAGATGCTTAAAATGTCTGTCAAAGCATTTTAAGTATAATCAAAGAATCACATAATAGCGAGGGCTGAAATGGACCTTTCAAAATCATCAAGTCTAACCACCTTGCTAAAGCAGGTTCTAAGAGTAGGTTGAACAGGAAAGCAACCCAGTAGCTTTGAATATCTCTGGAGAAAGTGACTCCACAACCTTTCTGGACAGCTTGTCCCAGCTCTTAGTCACTCTCAAAGGAAAGAAATTTCCATCTGTTTCAGTTTGGGTTTGTTTCCCCCTTGTCCTCTTGGCACCACTGAAAAGACTATGGCCCAATCTACTCGTCATTCATCCTTTAGATATTTATAAGAATTGATAAGATCCCCCCTCATTCAGACAGATTGTTCTCTCAGCCTTTCCTCATAA
>VXAB01011857.1:0-12579 GCA_013399175.1 Odontophorus gujanensis
TACTGGGGAGCCCAGAACTGAATGAAATTGTTATCTATTTTCTCAGTGTACGTGAAATAGCCTGAATATTTTAGTGTTATGTGGTATTAGCTGCACAATGAATACAGTGGAAAATATGACCAAAAACCTTTGTGTAACAGAGATAACTTGGAATAAGGATTTTATGTGAAGTTTAAATATGTTCGTACAACTGTATTCATCATTTCTGTATGAAACTGATTATTACCACTACAAAAAAAGTAACTAGCTATCTGCAGGTGAACAGAGGAAATTATGTATTCAGCAGGGCATTTCTGTGTGCACATTTACCCTTTTTGAAGAGTACAATATCAATATTTTCTAGTGCAAATTAAATGCACAGTTTAATTATGTATCTCTTCACTGTTCATGATAGATCAAATTCCAAAGTCAATCAATTGTCATTGGTAAGTATCAGCTAGGACTCAAAGATAGAGTTCCTTGCGTATGAACCAGCCATAATAGTTTCCAGTCAATTAGAAATGGTAAACTCAACCTGTAAAAATATAATCAATTACAGAGCTTCTCCACAACATTTCTGTGATTTGAACCCAACTTCAGCATACTTATGGCTAGAGGTCAACTACATTTATAATATCTGCTCTCATTAAACCTGCTGCTATTTGATTGAAAGAAGTCTTCCACTAATGGAACAGTTTGTTCATAATTGGAGAAAGTATGAAATTCGGAAAAAAATATTCAGAACAAAACTGTCTTCCGCCTGACACTTTGAAGGATGTTTCAATTTCAGTTTACTGCTGAGTATATCAGTATACTAGATCATTGTCATTCTTCTAGTGTGATCAGAATTTGATAAATAAATGTATCCTGTTTAGCTTTTCTGTGGTTTAATTTACTTGTACAAAAGTGGCAAAAAATATACTCTCGTTTTAAGTTAAGTTACCTGTGCAATGGCAGGAAAGATTCCAACAGTTCTTTCAATGCTATCTGTTAGGGAAATTTGAAATGAAATACAAATTGATAAATTTAGGTTATCTTAAGTTTGCAACACTAACACCAATTGTTAAAGCTAAGAAGAAAAGATTATAGCACATATCAAATGTGACTGAAAAAAGAAAACCTAAACAAATGGTACTCACTTCAATTCAAAGACTTTCATATTGCTGTCCTTTTGTAACTGGTACTCACTTGAAAGAGAGAGATGTGTCTTAGTTACCAAGATTGTGTGTCATGTGTACGTTACGTAGGAATTGCGAGCCCTAATTATGCCCAACGGAAAGACAGCACTATTTAACTTTACCCAGAATTTGTGTTGGAGCTCAAGGGCTGGGAAGGTGTCCTTTTTTTTTTTTCTGAAGTTGTACAAAGAAGAATAAGTAGAGTTGTTCAGATAGCAGAATATGAGAGAAATTTAAGCCTGGTACTTTTGTAAAAGTTACTGAGGATATATATAGAAGATAATAAGGCTTTTGAAGGCTTATGAATATATATATATATATTTTTCGGTATACTGAATTGAATTCCTCCTCAGCTGGTTCATATTTTTAGTAAGAGAAACATTTCAATTAGCCAATAGCTTGTTACAACCTCTCTGTTAACAAACTTTTACCTGTAATTAAGCAGGAGTGAGGACTGCAATAAGAATATTCCACTTAGGTATTAAATTACTGTGTAATATTACAAGAGAAAGTTTACTGTGCCGTCTTTTACTCTAATAAGCTTTCAGCCACTTGGCTTCGAAATCTTTATCCCTGTTTGCTACTTTTTCACCTGAATCTGTTTTTGAGTTTGCATGGGCAAAGTCTATGTAAAATGTTATTTTCAAAGGTACTGCTTTTAATATGGGACCTATTATCTCACATAGACTGTGTAGATGAAAACAGAAGATATATTTCACTTAGTGAACAATAACAGTTCCAGGGTTTTAATAGGTATTTATATTAAAGCATAGTAATGTTTCTTACTTAGAGAAATTTAAAAATAAACTGCTAGTTTGGCATCATAATGCTACTTTCTCACTGCTGAAAAAAATACAGGATGTTTTCTTTTTTATATTATGAAAAGAGATAATTTTACTGGAATGTCATCTTTCAATAAAACCTAAATTTACTCAATGTCCCATACAGAACCAATCTTTTGTAGGTGTGTGCATTTCTGATTCCAATTCTCTAATAAGTCAGTTAGAAAGATTAGCTTCTAATTGTACATATGATCCTATTATGCGTATATTCCTACTAAGCATATATGTTCTCTACCATAGACAGTGTTGGTCCTGTTGTTGATATGACAACACTGAATTTCGTGACATCATGGACTTTCTTAGATTAGTGTTCATTGCAGCTTACAGATTGACTTTCCTTATATTCAGCCCTTTTACCTTATTTTCCTCTCCTTCCTTTTTCATACCTACTGCAATTTTGGTGTTCTAAGCATCCACACTTTAAAATGAAAAGAAAAAAATTACCCGATAGACACAAAGTGCCTTTACTGACATCTATACATTATTGAACAGAATGGTAGAATATTTATAGTACAGTTTGTGAAAGAAAATAATAGTTTCATGTCTCAAAGCTTGTTTTCTGAGGCATTTTTTGTGATAAGACACTGGCTTATCTATGAGGGGAGTGGTGGGAGTCATGCAGCAACACTTTGTGGACAGTTTTACATTGAAAGCACTTCTTTGGACGTGTTTGCCTTTGAGAGTGCTCAGGAATATTTACTAGTTGAAGATCTGGCCTACTAATGGATAACTGGTACAGGAGATTGGGGGATGATACCATTGTATCCTGTGAAGGCAAAATACAATTTGGTTGTCTCCCTGCTTTCTCTCATCTGCTGGCAAGACGTGGAAAATGGGAACAAAGGAATTCCTGTGGAGATCCAAAAGCCAGGAGCTCTCTCTCCAAAAAAAACCAGCTCGACCACTTTGGACTTATAAATTATAAGTTTGTACCTTTGTTAAGAAAATGGAGGAGGAATGAAGAAGTCATTGTTGTCAACCAAACACAAGCTCCAGCGACCCATCACTACTGGAGATCAGTGTCTTAACTAGGAACCTCACTGGATCCATGGTGACCACTCCATCTCTCTTGCTTTCTACAAAGACTCCTCAATTTTTTATTTCTTATCTCTTTCCTATTGCTCATCTTCCCTTCCCCATAACTCCAAGCAACTAGGATCTGTAATAAACTGGTCAGATTTACATTTGACCCTTTGTGTCTTAATCTCCCTGTTGGGTATGCGTATTAAAACAACCTCTTACCCCTCCTACAAATTGGAGTGAGGCACAGTTTGAATCTGATTTAATGTGAATCAGTTAATAATGAATGGTTTATTTCTGCAAAGAGTAGTAACTCCATCTTTATCCTCTCTGCAGTTGGTGTCCTAATACAGATAGGATTAATTCAGTGAAATAATGAGTAGAATGGAGATGATAAATTGCAAAATGGGTGGTTCATTTCCTCTCAGAAAATAAGAACAAGGGACATTTTTAGTATGTGTAGATTGGAACAAATGGAAACGTTTACTCACATGTCATGGAGTTTGACTCAGAATTTTTCTTACATAAGAAATATTTTATTGTTTATACTTACATGAGCTCCGAGAGTATCTGGACAAATTAATCAGGAGAAACATATCACTAAAACTACTGTGTACCATTGTATTTTCTTCCTGGCTGACTGTATAATTCTGGTTTATGGAGTCCCTAAACAACAGACAGATGGAACTTGGGTAAGTTTCCTGAAGTGTTACTGTATGCATTCCCTGCATGATCAAAGAATACCATTCTGTGTAGTAGTAGTTAATGCAAGGCTAGTTAATGCAAGTCTTCATTTTTTTTTCTGTTTTCATACATGTCACTGTTTTTTTTCTCATGTTTTGTGTTATCAGTATTATTGTCTCATTTCTCAATCATTCTAAATCATGGAATCATAGAATCCTTAGAGTCGGAAGGGGCTTTTAAAGGTCACCTAGTCCAACTCTCCTGCAATGGACAGGAACTTTCCCAGAGCTTGATCCAGGCTCGCTTTTAAAGTCTCCAGGGATGGAGCACCTATCACCGCACTGGGCAGCCTGTTCACCTGGACTCAGTACTCCAGGAGAGGATTCAGCAGCAAAGAGTAGTGATACAGGATCACCTCCCTTGAACTGCTGGCCATGCTTTTTTTTATGCAGCCTAGCATACATATGGCTCCTTGGGGTGTGAGGATGCATTACCAGCTTGTGTCCAGCTTCTCATTCCTCAGTACCCCCAGGTCTTTTTTTTGGCAGGGCTGTTCTCAATCCTTTCAACTCCCAACTATTATTGGTAGTGAGGGTTGTCTCAGCCTAAATGCAAGATCTTGCCTTTGGATTTATTTAACCTCATGAGGTTCACCTGGGCTCATTGCTCAAGCCTATATATGTCCTTCCAGATGGTATCCTGCCTCTCTGGTGTGTTAACAACACCCCACATTTTGGTGTCATCTGCAAACTTGCTGAGGGTGCATGCAACCCCACTTTATGTAATTGATGAAGATATTAAAAGAGTATAAGACCCAGTACAGACTCCTGCAGGACACCACTTGTCACNTTTAAGTACCTCTGTCTTCTTCTTATCTGTTGCTACCTTTCCAGTGTCACACACTGGAGGGAGATATGCCTTTGCTTTTCTTGTTGAGGTACTTGTAGAAGCCTTTCTTGTACTTCTTGGCATCCTTTGCCAAGTTAACTCAAGCTGGGCCTTGGCTTTCCTGACCTCATCCCTGCACAGCNCCCTTGCCCATTGATGCAGTGATGCCATCATAAAAGACCACTAGGTTAATCAAGAAGCATTTGCCCTGAGTGAAGGTATGGTGGTTCTCTTCACAGAATCACAGAATCACAGAATCACAGAATCACAGAATCACAGAATCACAGAATCACAGAATCACAGAATCACAGAATCATAGAATCGTAGGGGTTGGAAGGGACCTCTAGAGATCATCGAGTCCAACCTCCCTGCCAAAGCAGGTTCCCTACACCAGGTCGTACAGTTAGGCATCCAGGCGAGTCTTGAATATCTCCGGAGAGGGAGACTCCACATCCCACCATGGGCAGCCTGTGCCAGTGCTCCGTCACCCTCTTATATTATCTCTCTTATATCTTACACTCCTACATTATCTCTCTGTGTTACACATACTTTAGCATAGCTTCCAGGAGGATCATCCCCATGATCTTTCCCAACACATAGGTAAGACTGACAGGTTGACAGTTCCCAGGGCCATCCTTTATACTCTTCTTAAAAATGGGTCTGATGTTGCCTTTTTTTCTGTTCACCAGAAGTCACTGATTGCTGTGACTTTTCAAATATCATTGAGAAGGGCTTGGAGACTACCTCAGTTACTTCTCCCAGGACTCTGGGATGCATCTCATCAGGACCCATAGTCTTGTGGATATTCAGGTTTCAGAGATGGCCACAAACCTGATCTTCACTTGCAGAGGGAGGGATGTTGCTTCCCCAGTCCTTTCTTAGTAAACCAAACATTTGAGAGGTATGTGACAAACAGTTATCAGAGAAGACCAAGGCAAAAAATTTAAGTACCTCTGTCTTCTTCTTATCTGTTGCTACCTTTCCAGTGTCACACACTGGAGGGAGATATGCCTTTGCTTTTCTTGTTGAGGTACTTGTAGAAGCCTTTCTTGTACTTCTTGGCATCCTTTGCCAAGTTAACTCAAGCTGGGCCTTGGCTTNCATCCTTTGCCAAGTTAACTCAAGCTGGGCCTTGGCTTTCCTGACCTCATCCCTGCACAGCCTAGCAGCTTCCTTAAACTCTTCCCACAGTACCTGTTCCTGTTTCCACTGCCAACAATAACAAACAACTTTATTAAGCAATGGTAAGACCTATTCCTCTTCCCTGTGAGGATCTCAGCATCTTCTGTTGCTCACAGATCTTGTTACTTAGCAACAAACCAAACTGCAGGCATAATTCCACGCAAAATAAGAGCTTCATGTAGTCACTGAGCCTAGATTTAAAAACCCAACAAAACTGATTTCTTTAGTTTGAGAATATTATTTCTGAATTTAAAGTAATCCACTAGAAATAATTCCCACCACTCCTCTATTTTGGGTATGCAGTCACTGAGCAAGTGAATGCTGGTTTCCTTCTGTTCCACTTCTCATTTTTTATGCTTACAACTAAGTGCTTAAAAACAAAACTTTGCCTCTGGAAATAAATAAATTCAATAAGATCACAGGAAAACATGAGATATTAAGCAACTGTAGCACAAGAAAAATTGTGTTACGATTTTTTTTCTTTATTATACTGATCTTTGGGTCATGAAATCACAAAATAAGTAAGTGTTCATTAGCTATTCATTAGCTACTCAGTATCCCTACTTTAAACATTTGCACTACAAAAATTAGCAGATAATTAGTATTTCTATCTGGAGTAGTTAAGGACAGTTGAACAATGTCCACCGATTCAAACAAATAGGGTAAATATGACGTCAGTGAAGTCCAAAACAATATATCATTGATTTCAGCACAAAAGGATTTAACTCAGAGACCTGGGGTACTGTAGCATGATTTTCATGTTTTCTTATAAGTTGTTTGCTAGAATTGTTCTAATTGAAGAGCAATATTAACTTTAAGAACTGACTATGGAAGTAAATACACCAATGGAAGTAACGACAGAAGTAACTTATCTATTGTTGTAGTCTGACATTTTAACATATGTAGTTGAGATATTCAGAGAAAACCATTATCATTTGTATTCACACTTTCAACTCTGTTATGTACTACTTTAATTCTGTTTGAAAAACTCATTTTGTTCTGCTGTTTTTGTATTCATTTCTTGCTTGTCTTACTGACTTCAGTATCAAACCCTTTAGATCATAGTAGAACTCTATAGCATGTGACTGTACACTATAGTCAGTTAAGATATGAATTTATACAGAACACAAATGCTGAATAATAAGAATGGTGATTGTGTGATTTGTATGCCATTTATTTCTTTGATCGTTTTCTGCTATTGCCTACTGACTCGCACTGCATTATGTCAGACATATAGAGTGATTTACTATTTATTTTTTCCCCCAAAATAATCAGTGCCAGAAGGGAGTTTAAAAAAATACTGAATATTGTAGCCTAGATTCTGTGATGTTTACTTGTTCCTGTAGAGGAGTAAGTTAGTTACAAAAAATATCAATTTTTGAAAATTCCTGAAGAGTTTTCAACAAGTCTCATTGTGCAATTGTGAGAGCTGCTGTTGTAGTGACAAAACAGAAAGATCAGAGCCAAAGTCCACGACAGAGGAAAACTAACTTCCAGATCTCTATCGCTCTTCTACTTGTCACTACTTTCTCAGTGCAAGGATATTTGTTTGTGCCATGTAAATTCCTGCTCTTATTTTTAGGCCAACGGTATTTCTGATTATCTATATTACAAACTTCGTAACAAATCTGCTTATCTTATGTGATTTTTACCAAGAAAGCAAGGCAACTGCTGCTTGCAATGCTTACTTATCACATTTACAACCTGTACTTGAGAGATTTCCCAGTTTTCTCTGTCTGACACTGGGACCTCAGTTCAATTTACTAATCTGTTCATATCTCCTAAGGATACATTTTCCTAAAGAAATATTTTTCTTTTACGTCCTGACTCTTCTCTCTGTCTATGCCTGAACCCTATCAAATAAAATTTTCTCAGCTAGTTGAAGGAGAGCTGCATAGGATTTGTGCTTTTTATATGTCAGAATGGAAGTTCAGAAAGATAATATAAATCTCTTCCAGTCGTAGTACTAGTTAACAACAAAAGTAGTAAATGGTGCTGGAAAGAAATTGTTTCTGAGTGCCAATAACTCCATGATTATTTTCATGAAATATGATCATAATGAAGAACTTCTGTTAGGATGCAAAAATATCAGTTTTTCCATTTTATCTAAATGTCAGCAGTTAGATGGAGAACACAGGAATAGAAAATTATTTTTTCCTGCAAAATGTAGTTTTAAGTAATTCTAAGATTATTTAAGAAAAAAAAATAGTATATGACTCTTCTGAAAACACCTAATTCAAAATTGTAAATGCTGATATTTCCTCAAAAAAAAAAAAAAATCAATTTATACTTTGGTTGATAATTAGGGTTATGTTAATGGAGTTATAGAAATAAATACTTTTCAATTTGTGTTATTTGCTGTGTTAAATTTAAGATCATAATTAAAAAAAAAATTGAAATTCATTCTATTGATAATATGTTTAACATGCTTTTCATAGAATCACAGAATGGCTTGGGCTGTAAGGAGATCCCAAGGATCATAAATCCAACCCCCCTGCCACAGATAGGGCCATCAACCTCCAGACCAGGTTGCCCAGGGCCCCATTCAACCTGGTCTTGAACACCACCAGTGACGGAGCATCCACAACCTCTCTGAGTAGCCTGTTCCAGCACCTCACCACTCCCTCTGTGAAGAGTTTCCCCTTGACATGCTATATAAATCTTCCTTCCTTGATCTTAAAACCATTCCCCCTTGTCCTATCTCTATCTGAGTAAAAAGTAGATTCCAGTCTTTTATATAATCCCCTTTTAAACACTAGAGGGATTAACATTTTGATAAAATTCATTGTATGCTAGCTATTTTTATCGCATTAAAATTTCCATTAGAAAACATATTTAAATTAAAAAAATAAAAGTTGAATGCGCTGAAACAGGATTGAGTTGAAATAGATGGTGCCTTGGATGTTTTGACGAATGGTTGTTATTCATGGCAACAAAAAAGTGGTTGGTTTTGTAGAAATCGGAAGAACCTGAGGCCCACAAAAACTAAGTATCTGTCAGATAAAAGGGAACTCTAGAAAGACAATACCACTTGCAGAGGAAACAAGTAGAAAAAACATGTCAAGATACTTATTTATGTACCCAGAGGTCTAACCCCACATACTTTTCCATTCTTCCTTTTCAGAAATGATCTAATTCCTACAAGGAATATGTCTTCCATATTATTCTTTTGTAAGATTAAAAGATGTATTATTTTTATACACTGAGAATGAACTACAGTGTTCACTTGCCTCAGGCTGAGAGTGTGTTTATTTTTTTGGCCAGTGTATCTTCCCACATCTAGTCAGAGCTGTCTAATGAAACACTGGGAATAACTCTGAATATGGTTTGAAGCTGGAGACACATATGATGTATGAACAAATTATCCCATGAGTATCTCAATCAAGTGCATAACAACGTTTTTAAACAGTTTTATTTATTAACATCTTAGTCTGTGCACCTTGGACATTCAGATTTCATAAGTCAAACATGGCAAGGAAAGACAGAGTCAGTCCCAAGTAGATTATGCTTTTGGACCTCCTGAGTGCCATAGACAGCTAGTCATAAGGCCAAGAAAATTTCTAAATTACTTGGTCCTAATAGATATCAGTACTGCAATTGATACTGGTAGTTAAACAAGTAAGAAAATTTTAGGATTTACCTGGATTAATTTTTTAGAAAAGGTGATTACCTTGTGTTCTTTAGCAAACAAAATAGATAATTCCTCTTTGATGAAGAAAAGCTTTTTGCTTGTTGCATTTTCTTCTAACAACCAAAATTTTATCATTTTCATACCATCATAATATTGTAATTTCAATTTATTTGATTTCATTTCAACTAAAGAAAACTCTTAGAAAATCTCAGAATATGTTATTTATTTTCAGTAAATCTACTTATCTTTTATTTCTGCGCTGATAGAGATTTACATTAAACATTATTTTGCCATGAATGTATTTATTAGTTGAATGATTCTTTTAAGTGCCACTGCTGTTTTCAAAGTTATATTTTCAGAAGCTAAAAAAATATTTTCTTTAAAACTTTTCATGTTTTTTTTTTTTTAGACTAACGCTAGATAAACATTCAAATACAAACATTCAAAATAGAAATAACTTAGAATATAAGCAAGCCCAAGAAACTAGCAGTTTTTGACTCAAATATTGTAGTTAACGTCCAGTAAGAGGTAGGAAAAAAAACAACATTTATCTTTGAAAAAAACTTTCTGTTTTTGATCCCTTGCATGTTGTCCAGAGAACTTGAATCAATAGGATTGCACTTTTAATCTTCTGACTTATTCTGGTTCTAAAAGGTAAGCATGAAATCCTTTTGTATGAAATCTTATGGAAGCTATTAAAATATAGAACAAAGGAAAAATGAATCAATTATTCCAGCTTTCCAGTTGCTTGAAAAGGTCAGAGTGGTTTCATGTTTGTGACTGGTATTGATGATCTGATTGTTACCGTATGGTTGAGTCGATTCTTCTGATGGCTTCTCTGAGTTGGAGAAAACACTATTTTTCACTGAGTCAGGCTTTCTTTCTTACTCATTAACAAGCAAAACAAGCTAAGCTGATAGAAACTTGCTTGTCAAGGCATGAATCTCTCTTGACTTGTTTACTGTTGCTCTGATAGAGAGTATTCACTTTTTTCCACAGTGGAAAAGGAGGTATAGATGGGAAAAAATCCCAGAACAATACCAAAGTTGTAGATAAGGAGAACAGAAGTGTAGCTTCTGTGTGTAAAGTGTAATAGTTTAAAATGGTTGCGATACTTCTTTCTAGGTTGGCAAAACTGCTCAATCTGGAAAATATGGCCCATGTACTTTGGTCCATATGACCACATATGTGCATTTGAAATGAGCCTGAGAAAAAAAGAAAGGAAGAGTCCCACTGCTAGATAAGCCAAAACTATTTTAAGCATGATTCTGTTTGTGAAAATGTGAAAGTAAAAACACACTGCTGTGAAAATTATTCTTTTGAAGAACTTGCTACAACTTTCATTAAACTGACATTTCTATTCAATGATTGTAATCTCAACATCCTACTTATATAAAAAAATTCAATTGAAATAACTTACCAAAGGTTTATGAGAAACAATACATCCTAAATATCTTTTCTGCTAATGGAGGTGTATAACATAAAAACAAAAGAATTCAAAACTGAGTCTACCATAGAAAAGATCTCTGGATGTTTATGTAATTGAGAAATATGACTCCTGAAGAGCAATCCCTACTTTCCGGCATGATATTTCACTTATCAGATGGTTACTAAATTTTGTACCCATTTGGTTGAATGAGAAATGTAAATATATGAAATAATTTTTTTTTTTTTTTTCAGAAAAGAAAAAAGAAAGAAAACAGAGGCGACTTTCAGTTTTCTGAATACAATTGAAGAAAGTTATACTTATCCATATCTACTTTATGGGGTAGTTAGGTTACAGGTTACAGTTCATTATGTCTTATGATGGGAGATATACAAAAATGAGCATATATCCTTTCTCCTCTCTTAGAGTAATTTCCATATAAAGGGAATCTCATAGAAAGATAGATACACAACAGTAAGAATACCTCAATCCAGACTGGGGTTTGATCCTGGTTGTCCCACATTCCCTTCTTTCACACTTTCCCAAAACGTATTTGGAACTTGAACAGAAATGGAAGAATCTCTGCAAAATATCTCATGTTTTACGAAAATGCTTTTATAAAAAAAAATTAAAAAACATAAAAAAAAGAATAAAAAAGTTTTGTCAAAAATAGTTTTAATGTTCAGCTGAATAATACATGTCTAATGCAAATACATACCTGTGAGACTTGGAGCATAAAAAGTGAAACATATTCTGTATTATAAGGCCTTTTTTTTGCTTAAGTGCCTCTGTGTGAGATATGATGTTATAACAATTTGTTTTTAAGAAGGTTTAAAAGATAACAAAGCTCAGATGACCTTAAAATGAGCTTTTCATCAATTCTTTTTTCACAGCGGAAACTTGGTAATTTTGTAGATAATGCATTATATTATCTCTTCACTTGGCAGCATTTCTCTACAAAACTTATCTCTCTTGGTCATTACAGAATATTGTTCCTGCTGATTTTTAGAATTATTCAAGTGAAGATTGAAAAGAGCTGGAAGTTGTCAGGAAAGAAAATCGTACAGATTTGAATACTCAGCAATTACTGTATAAAGCTTCATTATGTTCCCATTGCTCTTATGCTGAGAAATATACGCTGAGCCTAAAGAGGGGAAAAAGTTTCTGCCAAAACAAGTTATATTACTGTTTGATCTCTCTCTCTTTTTAAGAATATCAGCATATTTTATTTTGTAATTTTAAGACTGTTATATTAGGCGATAAAGGGGCGCTGAGGGGATGTGACGCGATAGGCCCCCCCCCCCTCCCCCCCTTTGCTTTGTTATCTGCTATGTAAATTAGGTAAGGCTGCATAGGCTAACGGGGTGTACACGAAGCACATAGAAGGAGATGTAAGTCTGTGTCTGCAATTAATAAACAACATTTTACTCCCACCACATTGGTGTAGAAGTTCAGTTCTCTGGTCCTGGTCTGTTTAAGGACCAGAACCGTAGAACAAAAGCGTGCCCTAGACAACAAAGACTTTTTAGTATTTTGAGTATTATATTTTTACAAGGTAGATACAAAACTACTTTGACATTTTCCCCTATTTTCCATTTACTCAATCAATTTAAAGCGAAACATACTTGTCTTCAGCTGTACAAACTTAATGAAATTTCATTTAATTTTTCCTCATATTCATAAATTATTTAGTAATTATTCTAGTAAAATTTCTTTTTCTGGAGCAAGTAATGTAAAAAAAATAAAAAA
>VXAB01011858.1:0-51807 GCA_013399175.1 Odontophorus gujanensis
TATTTTTATTCTTATTTTTATTTAATTTGAGTCTTTATGACTTAAATCTCTGGGTCTTAAGTTTGTTATCTCTCTCTATAATTATATACACCAAAACATACAGCTATCTTTTTCCCACTTTCCTTGAGTTTTCATTAGTTTTAGTACATTTTCTTTCATTATCTTCTCTAATATCTTCTTTGATTTTATATAATTTATAAAAAAAAATTCTATGGATTAATCAGCATCAATAAATAAGTCTTACTTACATATTATATATTCTATTTCAGTATTAAATGCAAAGAAAACGGAACTGCCATATTTAAATTTAGAAACTGAAGTATTAAGAGAATTGAATGAATATATTTTCAAGACTTTTATTCTAGATTGTGGTAAACTTAAAGCAGAAATATCAGATAAACAGGTAGGTCTTTGGAAACTGCAATGTGATTATGGAGTATTGCATGAAATTCATATTAGCAATTTTGTAGAATTATTAATAAATGATTTGTTCTATTTGCTATTGCATGCTTTTGAGGACACATACTAGTCATGTATTTCCCCAGAGATTGTCAAATAGATTTTTTTTTGTATTTTTGTTTATGATTTGTGCAAGAAACCTTGCACACTTTGATTTCAGAGGTGATATACTCCCCTTACCAGAGATAGATTTCTGTTCTTCTGGGAGTTCCACATTGGTCCACATAATTTTTCTTAGAGGACGATATTTCAGCACCGAGGGCGTAAATTTGGTATCTTTACTTAATACAGGTATTAAGGGAAAAGCTATTGAATATATAGGGACCTCTAAATTTTATTCAGATCTCATAATATAAAATACATCAGGAAAGCTGTCAATTATGAAAATTGGGTTTAATGCAAGCAATATTATTTGTGCTGTCTTCCACCATGCTGGCAGCTAACTAAAATCTTCAGAAGTTTTCTGTACAAGTAAAAAATAAAGAAATAGTACTCGTCATGAAGAAATAATATCCCTTTTTCCAGTTATTTGTTTTCTTTGTTTTTGTAGCATCTCTCGCCCTAGTCCAAACTTCATTTAACCATGTTTTGCTTGACTGGACTGCGTAGATAAAATCAAGAATTGTTTAGTTAATACAAAGCTGGATAGTCTTAGATTAGGATCTGTTTTGCAAAATCTTGACATCAGGACTTGTTAAAATGCACTAGTAGAATAAAAACTAGAAAGTAGAAAGGTAAGTAAACACTGTAGATACAGTTCTCATCTTTCTTCTACCAGTTCATTTCAGTAGACTGATATCTCCTGCTTTGATTTTATGAATGTGGAAAAAAAATCTAGTTCCTTCTATCTGTCAGGAGAGTATTAATACCAACAAAAAATTAAAAAGAGAGAGGAAAAGTAAAAGCAAAGTATAACTGAATTGCCCCTCATACCAAAATTAAGGAAAATTACTTAGATGTTTTAGATAATGTAATTTTTAACCTTGTTTTTCAACTACGTTAGCAACGGACAGAAGAAGTCAGCACAAAATAAGCTTTCTATCTTGCAGAGGCTGCAATCACTGACATCTTCTCCTGGTGTGATTGACTTACGTGCCTGCTAAACACTACTGTGCAGTGTTTAAAAAAACAGATATCTGAAATATCATTCTATTTACATAGGTTAAATGTTACAATTAAAAAAAAAAGAATAATCATGCTTTTGTAATGTTTAATTCAGTATGATTGTATAAATATCTGAACTTTTTTAATTTGTCAGGTCCTGTGCTCAAAAATTTAGGAAACATTCTTCAGATGTATTTGTTGCACTTAAGTATGACACAGACCTGTTTGCTGCAAGATAACAGAGGCTAAAGCATTTAGATTTACACTGCAATCAAATTAAGCTGTAAGCAGTTTTTGTCTCAGAGTCTCAGACTAATGTTATATTTAATTTCATCTGAAAATAACGACCCTTTGTTCCTTTCAGTCTCAAAGGGCTGCTCTACCCACTGGGACAGTGTCCATAGTTTGAAGAAATGCAGAACAACTCTACCCAAAGCAAATACCTGTCTCATATCTGCCTTTCAACTGAGGGTTTGTGTTGCAACACTGCTTGTACACTCAACTCTGTAATACCTTCACCTTTTCTCAGAATTCACTGAACAGAGACGGAACAAGCATGGCCTTGTGCGGTTTACATGGAGAAACTGATATTCAAGTAGTGAGAGTAGTTATCAGTTAGATCAGTTGCATATTATTATGGCTTTGTGATCCCTGCTTCTGTAAAACTCATACATCTGACATAAAATCATACATTTCATTAACTCATTCAGCTATTGACTTAGCAAGTATTTGAATAAATTAGTTATATGAAAATGCTCAATATAGTTGAAACAAATGTCTGAACAAAGGCAGGATACACACATGCTGACCCAAAACAAAATTAACATCAGATTTTTATAATCAGGCTGGAGAAAGTGTTTATGCATTTCTGAAAGTGTCAACTACATGACAAAATGTACATATTTTTAGTCTTTATTGTTTGCATTACCTTGTATGATCCAGATTTGCACTGCTGTGGGAAACATAATCATTAACAATATTTACTCATCTATTATCCTGGCTTCATGAATAATCTTCTTGAGGTTGCAAAATGTACCAAACCACAAAGTACCAATGAATCTATATGGCACAATGGAAGGAGTATATAGAAAGCTGGGTGGCCGCACTCAGTTGCAGTCAATGACTCGATGTCTAAGTGGAGACCTGTGATGAGAGGTGTTCCTCAGGGATTGGTGCTGGAGCCAGTGTGATTTAACAGTTTTCTAGGCAACATGGACAGTGGAATCAAGTGCACCCTCAGCAAGTTTGCAGATGACACCAAGCTAAGTGGTGCATTGGCATGCTAGAGGGAAGGGATGCCATTCAGAGGGACCTGGACAGGCTTGAGAGGTGGGCCCATGTCAACTTCATGAAGTTCAAGGAAGCCAAGTGCTAGGTCCTGCACTTGAGATGGGGCATATCCCAAGCACAAATACAGGCTAAGTGAAGAATGTCTTGAGAGTAGTCCTGAGAAGAAGGTTTTGAGAGTGCCAGTTGATGAAAGACTTGACATGAGCCAGCAGTGTGCACTCGAAACATAAGGACTACTGCATCCTTGGCTGCAGCTAGAGGAGGAGACGTAGGCCTTTAAGAAAGAATATATAGGGGGGCCACAAAAATGATTCAAGTGATGAAACTTCTCCCCTACAAGGACAGATAGAGAGCTGGGGCTCTTCAGCCTAGAGGAGAGAAGGCTGCTGGGGGGATCTTATAGCAGGA
Source organism: Odontophorus gujanensis (assembly GCA_013399175.1). Classification (NCBI taxonomy): domain Eukaryota; kingdom Metazoa; phylum Chordata; class Aves; order Galliformes; family Odontophoridae; genus Odontophorus; species Odontophorus gujanensis. Next base: position 3,262 of record VXAB01011858.1, read on the forward strand.
CCTGAAAGGGAACCTACAGGAAAGCTAGGGAGGGACTTTTTATAAGGGCATGTAGTGACAGGACAAGGGGAAATAGCTTTAAACTGAAAGAGGGTAGATTTAGGCTCGGTACAAAGAAATTCTTTTCTGTAAGGGTGGTGAGTCGTTGGAACAGATTGCTCAGAGAGGTTGTGGATGCCCACTCCCTGGAGGCATTCAACAGTAGGCTGGATGGGGTTGTGAGCAACATGGTTTAGTGAGAGGTGTCCTTGTCTATAGCAGGGGATTAGAACTAGTTGTTCTTAAATGTCCCTTCCAACCTAAACCATTCTATGATTCTAATTCTCTTTATCTCTCTATACATATACAATTGGGAACTCAGGATTTGAGATTAATTTCTCTGTATCTCTGTATCTCTGTATTTCTGATGAGCGAGGTACTGACTGAACATCTTAATACCTTAGCCACACTGTATTGTCTTAAATGCCTGACACTACATTCTGTTCTGCTATTTTTTGTTATTTTATCTGTGGCTCTGATGAGGTTCTAAGGAGGTCTGTGATTTTGCTTGCAAAAAAATAATTCACATAAAATTATAATATTAATAGAAAAATAAAACAAAAATCATAAATGCATTCAGATCTATATCATGGATTTTCATACTGACTTTGGCAGAGTTTCTCTGGAAATACACTACTGAATGTCAGTAAGCCCACAGAATTCAATGCAGAAGAGCTAGTCATTCTCTCCTACAGAGCTTGACTCTCACATGTGAAAAGTAGAAGAATTATTTAAGTCCATTAACCTTTCAGCCTGTGGAAGACAAAAATCTGAAAAAAGATTCTGAGTCACTGTGTTCCTCAATAGAACTGAATACATACTCTCAAATTAAAAATATTTTCTTTAAATAGCTTCTTGTGTGCTATTGGAAATATCTTCGTGTACATAAAAAGAAGGAAAAATGAGCATAATTTTGGGACAAACCTCAAATTTATATTTGAGGTTAATATTTGGGGCATTTATTTACAATGAAGTCTATAATATGACACTGGTAGTATTGTTATCTAAAGACCTTTAAAAATGTTGTGAAAGTAGTTACTTTTCTTTTATTTTGCAGAATCAAATAATATTTCTATTTGGAGAGCATATTTTGCCCTATTTTATACATTTATCACTGGAAATTTATTTTATGAAAGTGGACATTATGAAGTTTCCTTCCAAGCTTCACTATTTCTTTCAAAGTAATGTACCTATTCAACTGCAAAAGACCACAAACGTGTAAAAAAAGATTTCAATACGCATATTTATAAATAATTGTATAGATCAGATAGCAGGAAAAAAAAATCAATTTCTGTTTTTTCCCAGTGGTAGTGCCAAGTACTAAGACTTTTGTTTTTTGCTGTCTATCTTATTCATTTAGTTTTTTTAAGCTCCCTGTTAGAACACTTATTTTGGATCACCATTTGAAAGTCCATCTTGCTAGTATTTCTGACCGGGACTGGAATATCATATATAAAAATATCAACAGAAAGTATTTCTAGCTAATTCTCAAAGGCTGGAAATATGGTTTTGCAACATTTTGTGACAATCTGGTGACATAAGACATAGTACCAGGACCAGAATATATTTTCCAGAAATAAGTATCTAGAATGATTTCCCTTGTCTCATTTGTCACGTTCTTTTCAGTGCAGTGTAAGGACTATAAACTCCAAAACTTTATTTCCAGCATGAATCCAACACATTCTCTGATCCACTTGGGTGGGAAAAAAAAGGGCTAAGGGTTTGAAGAAGTGAAGGGGAGAGTTCCTAACAACTTTTATCCCAGGTAAGATTATCCCTCTGTGGAGATTCCTTCAGGACTTCTTGTAAAGCTTCCAAAGCATCAAAGTAAAACTAGTGTCAAATTTCTTCTGTGGAACATTTGTGAGCAGCCTTACAGGGAAGACCAAAAGTGCAGTTCCATACTCATACAGACTTCATTTTTTTTAATACTCAATAATAAAATTGTTGCTTTAACACATACTTTCAAAGTACAGGGTTAAAACTTTCTGGCACTACAGGCACCTTCCAGTTACTGTGCACATTATGGTCTCAAGCATTTTGCTACTTTAGCAGCACATAAGTATAACATTGGTTAGGTAAATTACTGTGTGCTATTACCATTGTTACCACATGGAAACCATGTTGTTTCTTTAGTACATGGTATGGTATTTCCTGGTAATACCACAAAATAGTGCCTGTCAACACTGAGTTAATTAAGAGCTTTTGCAATATTTGGATTTTGGACTTTTTTTTTTCATTATACTTTCTGTTTACACTTTGATAGCTTTTCTAAAGCAAATAATAAACAGAGATGTCTTCTGTACTATGAACATAAAAGGAGAGGCTTTGCCTGCTGTATGTTATAGCCTCCCAGGATTCAGATCAGAGAGTTGGCCTAATTCACTGTCATTTAAAACCAGATGTTTTTTCTGGCACACTGTTTTGCAAAAGCAACAATGGTATCCATCAGATGGTACTCAAGGAAGCTTTAGAGGATTAAGTAAGATACCACAAATAAGTAGGAATAATGAAGACTGAAAATAAATCTTAAAAAGGAGCTCTGATAATCAAAACATTTTTCTCAACAATCTACTGTATATTCTGAGTTTAAAGGAGGTCTTCAATACAAATTTTGCAACAAGTTGGAGAGCTATTACATGCACGAAAAAGAAAAACAACAAAAACAAGCAAACAAACAAACAAACAAAAAAACACACAAACAAAAAGCAGCATAAAAAGGTATAGATTTGTACCCTAATTTATACAGATCTATTTGTCACACAAGACAGTTACTCCTTGCTTTGGGTTCAGTGTAAACCTGCATGCACTAGCAAGAAAATCTAGGTCTTACACAACTGGAAGTTTACATCCACAGTTAAATTTTTATTGATTCTCTATGCTTCTGAAATAGCCACCTTAGAGAAGCATGTCCCATATCAGTCTCTGGTTCCTTGTATTCTTTGCAGAGAAAACAGTATAAAGTGAAGGATACTGGCACTGTATTTTCTTTTTCTCCTATTCTCTAATTACATTTGCACATCTGGTTCTATGCCACACTGAAGAACTTAAATGTAGCATCACAGATATATGCAAGATACAAACCACAACTTATATTTGGTGGATATACTCACCAGTTATTTGATTAAACTCACCTTGAAGTAATCTCAGACTTTAAGAATGTATCTATCTACCTATTAATTCATGAAAATTGAAGCTCTACATGTAGAAATTTTAGACCTTGAAATATATCATATAATAGGGTACTGTTTAAAAAAGAAAAAAGCAAAAATTTATACTCATCAAAAGAAAGCTCTACATTTCAGGTTGGGAGGAATATGACTTAGCTGTTTGAGTAGTATAGACATGACTAGAGTGTTTCCATTCTGAAATAAAATTTAGCTAAGCAAAATAACTCAGAGAATCGTTTGAGTAGATGTGAATAATTCTAAGAAAATTGTTAGCAGAATTTGGAAAAAAAGCTGTAGGAAATATATCCTCAAATAAATAAAAATTAAGAAAGGGAATAATAAAGTCTTTCACAGCTCATTTTGCAAATGAGAATTTTAACTCCAAATAGAATCACAGCAAAGCAAAAAATATTTTGTTGATGGCAAAATGAAGTCCAAAGAAAAATATATGTAGTGCTCAGCACAGCATACAGTTTGACAAAACTGAAAAATGTGGAACAAGAACTTGTAACTTAAACTCAATGCAAAAGAAGGTAAACATTATTAAATGGGATTCTCCATCTTCACTGCATATTATCTGTTAATCTTAAGTGGAAGACAGAAGAACTAGGAGCTGCAGAGTAAATGGAGATAGGAAAGAAAAAGTCTGAGGGAAAAATGCCTCTGAACATAACAGAATTTCATTCTGAATTTGGAACCTCTTCATACATTTTAATTATTTATGGCCATGACAGGAGTCAAACATACTTCTCTTTGTCATTTATCCCAAAATTTTAACAGTCTTCCTTTTGAGGACATTTTATCTTTCTTTTTACCTCTTTCTCTCATGTTGAGATTGTTTTCTCGTATTGTTTTAATCTTTAGGAGTCCATATTTGCATCTCCTCAGTCTCTAATCCTCACCCAAAAAATTCTAGAATAATTATAGGTCTCATCCACCAGACATTATGTGAACAGCATAAAAGAAAGCTGCAATAATTCAAAGCTCTGTTTGTGGCACTAAGAATGGTGCAATATTTTCCCTCCCAGATAATGGGGTGCCAAAGAAGCATAACAAATCATTTGCTCAGATTTTTCAGATACCTCTGAACTCTTTGTGTACAGACTTACACTTTCTAGGCATTGAATACAGCTGTGTAAAGATAAATGTCCCAAGATCTCTGTCACTCAAAAATCAAACATGGGAAAGTACCTCATAAAAGTGTACCCATGGGATAAGACACTGATGTGGTTTTCAGTAGCTGTGCTGCATGATTACTGATTACAAATGTCTCCCCTGGATATTGTTCGGACCCCTGAGTAAACATTCAGTTTGCTTATGTGATATATATTAGGATCTGATGATTCTGGAAGAAATAAAGTTAAATTTGCAGTACACTGGAGGTCACTAGAACCTCTGAGACAGTCTTGTGCAAAATTTTGTTGTACAATAAACTTAAAATACATTATAAAAATTTCCACTAATTTTGATACATTTAAACAGTTAAAAATCTAACTGTGACTATCACTGATGGCTTCACTATAAAAAAAAATAAAAATGATTCCCTCTTTCTTCTTTGTCTGCAGATTCATATAAAATGAACCTAATCCACGGTAGTAGACATTTGAAAAATAGTGAAGAACTTTTTAAAGGACAAGAAGTTGGAAAAGAAAACAGATGCACATACACACACAAGACAGAAGTTAATTGAGGAGAAAATCATAGAAAATTTAGTTTAGATTGATATTTTATTTGAAATACTTGATAAGTTCACCTAATAAATTTGATTTGTTCTGCTTACAAATGCCACCACTGGACTGAAAATCCATTGAAAAGCAGTAAGTAAAGATTTGTAACAAAATATAAAGCAACTAGCCCGTAAGAGAATATACTATGACATTTGTGACACTACCACACTTGATAAATTACATTAAGATTCATATGAATATTTTGAAAAAGAACATCAAAGTTAACAATATTTTCAAATTAGAAATTCTAAATATCTAAAAAAAAGTGATAAGTATAAAAAAAATATAAAGGAAAATTATAGAAATCTGACCCATAATATCACACATTTACATCTTGGTTGGGTAGTCTTAATGTACTCCATCTACAAGATCTGTCTTCGTGGCCATTCCCCTGAGGCACTTAGTCCTCTTATTATCATGACTAAGCTCCATGCAGTCAAGGCCTTTAATACAGAGGGCTAGCCCTCTCCCTCTTTTTCTTTGCCTCTCTCTTCTGAAGAGCCTGTAGCCATCCACCTCAGCAGTTATATACTGTGAACTATCCCAAAACATCTCACTGAGCCCTATTATATCATAGCATTAGACCTAAAAATTCCAGTTCCTCTGGCTTATTTTCCCTATGATGTTTCTTTGTGTAGAGGCATTTAAGTTGAGCCCCTGCTGAAATTGACTTAATAGCTGGAATTCCTTTGTGCTGCTCTTCAGATTCTCATCCATGGACTTGTCCTCTTTTTTTCTGTTTCTAAGCAGACACAGTTGAAGCTGCTTTAAACATTCTCTTCCAGGGGCAGCTTTACATTAAAGCTCTCTTCACCATGTTAGCAAGATGGTGTAAAAAACAGTAAAACGAATCTTGAAGCAGATTAGTTAATAATGGATTGACAAAAAACTCTTATTTTGCAGGGTATCCATCCCACTCAGTTTCAGCTGTGCTCAATAAAGTAAAAAAGATTAACCTGGAGAGCCTGAGACAGAGCATGGTTCTGATGCTCCCACTTGCCCTCTGGAGCAGCAGTTGTTCACTGATTATAGACAGAGCCTAAGGAATTGCCCAATGCATTTAACGAAAGACAGATGGAAAATAGCTGAATGAAACATAAATTATCTTCTGAGATAAAATTGTGAGGCAAAGACAAAATAAGAAGTACTGTGTGGTAACCAATCTAACTACTCACTGACTGTGACTGAACAGGCCTGAAGGATTGCATTAATGGGAACAAAGCCTTTCCCTGTCAGCAGAGGATGCCAAAGCATCCTCAGGGATTTCATTAGTCAGTGTGACAGCACAGCTAAATGGTTAGAATTTAGCTGGACTGGATAATTTCTGATTAACAGGATCAGCAACAGCAGAAATACATGTTCTGAAGATTTGTATACATCCATGGAAATCAGAGACTCTGAATTCAAATTAAGAAGTGGCCATAATATTTGAAATTTGAAAATATTACTAAACACTGAAGCATTTCATCTGGTAACCATCATTTATCCAAAAATAACAAAGAAAATTCCCAACTTTTGACCATGTACATTTTCACTTCTCCACTGAAAAAGAGATGAGTTCTTAATTCTTGATCTTGTCCTGCCTCAGAAAGAAATGTCTCACCATATTTAGTAGATATACATATTAAAGTCATGTATTTTCTTTTCTGTTCAAGAGTAGTTCTACTTCAGTTTCTGTGCAGCTGGGTAGGCATGAAGAGGAAGGCAGACAAACTGGGAGGAATGCTGTAACCACGGTGGAGAAAAAGTTTCCTGAAAAGAAGCAAAGTTAAATATTACAAGTAAATTTTTTTTATGAAATAGTCTTGAAATGGATCATCTTTTGACTTTAACCTATGGTTTCATTATGTTGAATTTCATTTAGGCTTCAGTAGGAAATCACAGGAAAACAGCTGATTAAATAATGTGTTTTATGAAATCATCACACGTAAAACATTCATAAGAAAAACATATATGTAACAAATTGAGATATTTTATAAAAATTTGACCCTAATTAATCTTTCAGATTTTTAGTAACAAAAATAATGAATTTATGGTTTGTTCATATTTCTGCAACTTTTCCCTAATCTGTTTGGCATGAATGTGTTTTAAGTAAAGATTATTTTCTTGTTTCCTCTTCTGCAAAATTATGAATAATTTCTTAGTGTCATATTTCCTTTTCCTCAAGAAGGAGAACTGTTCAGTTTTCCAGTGCCAAGAAGTAAAATAACAAAAATATTTAAGAGATTTCTTTTTAATATTCTTTAGCGATTCCTGCTATATATTATTTTATTAAGTTACTTCTCTTTTAAAAATGCATAATAGTTACCAAAATTATAATTTACTAAGGGGATCACAGTATGTAATGATGCTAAAATAAAGGATTTATCTGGCCTTATATACATTCAATTTTCTCCCATCTTCTCTCTTTTCTGAAACTTTCTATGAAAAAAAAAAGAAAAAAAAAAAAAGAAAAATCAGAAGAAGAATTATCACTGACCTGCAAGGTAGATCATTTTTCAACCCAGATATATGGCCCGAGCTATAAAAAATAAACTTCTCAGAAACAAAGAGTTCATAATATAAGTTTTATTACAACTTTTCTTATGAGACATATAAGAACAATAAAAATGGTGGGAATCGGTGATCTCATTTGGCATTTTTGGGCTGGCAATAAAAGTGTATCATCAGAGTCTGTAAGAACCACAATAGAGCTAATGAAAGCAAGCATTTAGCAACATACAGTACACAATAAGTTGAGAAATGTTACAGTTCTCAAAAAATACGAGTCTGTAGGTGTGAGTAACTTGACTTGGCATGTACTAAAAGTTCTCAAGGAAGTCCTGCAGTTCTGAAACGGCTAGTGAGCACCAGCACATCTGAAGAGACATGGCATATTGTTTGCTTCACGTTCTGCGCAAATCAAAGCAATGAAAAAACTTATTCTGGATTTCTTAGTGTGAGAATGCAGAAAATAAGGCAGGAAGCAAGACTTAATTACATAACCTATGTCGCTGACATAGATAATCCTATTTAACATAGACATAGTCCTTTTTAACATTTAAACATAAGTTACTCATTGAGTTGACCAAGCAAAGAAAACTGATGTCATTTCTTAGATCTAAGCAAAGATTTTGGCACTGTTTCTCACAACGTCCTTCTGGACAAAACATCTGCCATTCAGCTAGGCAAGATCGTAATGCACTGTTTGAACAATTGGTTGGTGGGTTGGGCTTAAAGGGTTATGGTAAATGGAGTTACATAAGGCTAGTGGCCAGTTGTCATTGGGGTTCCCCAGAACTCCATTTTTAGGGCCAGTTCTCTTTAAGGCTTTTATCAATGTCTTGGCTACAGGCCTGAAAGATATCCTAAACTAAGCTTATGGATGACACAGGCCGAGGGATGAGAGGCAGCAGAGCAGTCCTGAGGAAAAGGGTCTGAGGGTTTTCTTTAACATCAAATTGAATATGAGCCAACAGTGTGAGGTTGAGATCTGTGAGCTACTGATATGTGTCCTGGTAAGGTCCACAGAAATGATGCAAGAGATGGAACACCTCCTCTATGAGGACAGGCTGAGGGCTGGGGCTTTTAACCTGGAGAAGAGAAGGCTCTTTCAAAACCAAAAGGGGGGATATAAGAAAGAAGAAGACAGACTCTTTAGGATGCCTGTTGTGATAGGACCAGGGGAAAATATTTCAAATTAGAAGAGGTCATGAGGTAATAATGACAGAATTTACTGACAACTAGGTATCACAATTACTTAAATGCTTTATATTTATGTAATAAATTTCTGCAGCATTGTGCAGTAATTTTCACTAAATGATATTTGGAAAAGAAGACAAAAGCAGTATAAATCACTTTCTGAAGGGAAAGGGTTCCTGTCAGTAAAAAGTATTTTTTCCTTATTTGTAAGAAGTGCATAATAATATATATATATATATAATATCTTTTCTCTTATTTCCTTTAAAGATTAAAGTAGCACCAGAGTTCTTCCTTGAATATACCTTTTACACCATATGCAAAGCAACCCTGGCAGTGCTTCCTTTAGCTAAGGACTTACACTGAATTATTCATGGTAAAGCCATATGTCTCATGAACTGAAATTTTTCCAGCACTCATATCTACTTTTCCTTTATGTTCCACATGTCTTCACACCGCACATTCAAATGAAAGACAGAAACAGATCTGATGCATATTTTTCATGTTCAAATCAAGGTAACTGTAGCCTATGTTGTGGAATTTTGTTTGGACTATTTTTTTTTTCCCCAAAGTTGATTTGCAGCATTGATTTCTTCAGAATAAGCAGGCAAGCAGAGTTTGTATTCCTATCTCTTTTATGAGACCTGTTAAAAACCACATATCTTTGCAGAGTTGTATCCTATAATTCCTGCTGTTAAAATACTTATCAGAGGTATAATCTTCTGCAGAAATTCTTTATTTCTCACAAGCAAGGACATCAAACACTTGAACATTAATCTTCATACTTAGCTAAGAAAGTAGAAGAATTTTCTTACAAGGCAACTCTGCACCTCAAACACATTGTTCTAATCCCTCCTTGCTCTGGCACTTGTGCAATCCTTTACTGAAATCAGCAACATGGTATGCCATAAAATATACTGATGACTGCCAGATTCATTTCCTAGTCAGAGCAGTGAATCAGCTCACTGAGAGCCCAGCATGCATTGGATCCAGCACAAGAGAAGTGTCAGGAACATGTATCTGGAGGCAAGTAAGGGAATCAGTAAAGAGGAATTTGGTCAGGCAAGATGTCTTTTGGCAGTAGTGAACTATTTGATTGTTGCAGCTGTGGTACATAATCTGATACATAATACAGTTTTCAGACTTCAAACTGTAAAATGGCGATTGATAATTATGAATGTTGTTTCCAGTTTAAAGTCTTAAATTGGCTATTTTCTATGAGATGGTCAAGATTCAAAACACTGGTGAGTCCTTCTTCAATTCTAGTTGATGTGCTGAGGGATTTGGTGATATCTTCTATTCTTCCTTTCTTAGGACTTTTATTCATTTTAATTTGCTTGAGGAACTGCTCTTTTCCCTTCCCAACATATATGTCTTTTAATAGAATTCCATTTCTCTTACCTTTCTACTCTTTTTTTCATCACTAAGATTTGCACTGTAAGATATTTGTAACCTCTTCTCTGCTTCTGAAACACCTACTTTTACATACCTTAACTACAAATAATGGGAAGATAATTACTTGATTTTTTATCATGTCTTTAATTGGCTTTGTCTATATTGTTGTTTTTATTATTAAAAAAAAAAAAAAAAGAATAAAAGATTAATTCCAGGTCTTATTCTTCCTTCAATAAAAACTCAAAATCTCAAATAAAATAAACTGAGGATCCATGCCTTTTCAGGTTGTTATATATTTAACTAAGCAATAAATCTAAATCTTGAATAAAGTCATTTTGCTTCACTTAGGGATGGCATAAAATAAATGAATGTGGTAAAAGGTACTTTTTTCCTTGACACCCATTTATTTCATGTGCATGCACAATATATACAATGAACTAATGAGAAGTTTCTAAGACATGTAGAAACCCTGCCTCTGAAATGACTAAATCTGCAACAATCATATGAAATGCTCCTTAGTTATCCAAAAATTCTTACCATGGTAATCAGCCTGTAAACTATGTCTTCCCACATCTAGACAATACCATCAGATTTATACAATCACACAGAATTTCTTTTCCCGTTCAAAAGCAGAAAAAAATGACAGAAACTGTCTTAGATATGGTTGAAAACTATCAAAAAAGATATAAAACCTATAGGTACATTTAAGATGTCAGAAATATATATGTATATATTACTGCAGACAGTAAGATAAATATGTTATTTGTGATCTTGTACACCTTGTACACCAGAAATTCTGCTTGCTCTAAACAATATTTTCCAATAAATTATACATTCCAAAGGTTACACTACAGTGAGTCCATCTGTTCAATAAAACAGGTATTCTAAATTAAGTGGCCAAATCAGTAGCAAGAAAAACTGCCTCAAGCAGATCTGAGTGTAACTAAGCAACAGCAGCTGGACTCTACGCCTCAGCTGCTTGATGTTTTGGTATATTTAATAAATCTATTTAATTTGGCATATGTATTGGCATATGTACTAATGATCTCTTTCTACAACAATCCTCTGCTTTGTATGAAGCTTTATCTAAATTAAACCCTATTTGAATGTGTAAGACTTCCCAAACAGTTCTAGGAGAAAATGCAGGCATAAGCATACAGTGTATTTAGGTTGCTTTGAAAATAATGCCTCCTATTTATTTCTTGGAAATTTTAATGGCTATTAAGAGTACAGTAACACAATTTGACAGAGAAAATTCTCAGCTATAAAAAAACTATTTTTCAACATAGTCACCAACATTAGCAATGCATTTTCAACAGCAATGAACAGCTTGGATGCTTGCACTTGTAAAAATCTGCACTAGCAAAAGTGATCTCTGCTGGTGTTGTCACTGCTGAAACACACCATCCACTATCTTGTTGCACTCACATCCACTGTTTGGTGACTACAAACACTCAGCAAGTGTCAGTGAATGCCAATGGGTGCCATTTATTTCCCATAGAGGAATTAAATTACTCATCTTTGCTTTATCTACACTTCCATGTCAGACACCATTTTCTTAAACAGCACCTCTGCTGCCATGTTACACAGCAGCAAAATGTAATGGAATATTGGTGGGAAAATTCAACATCTACTGCCACATTGACAATATCTACCTCTGATGTTGTGGGCTAAAATAATAAAATAGGAGGCATTAAGTTCAGAGCAGCCCCAGTATTTGGAAATTAATGTCATTTTATTTTATTCAGCTGACCTTCTGTAACTGAAGCGAACTTCATGGGATATGCTAAGAAGTTAATGTTTTTGCCCTTTAGAGGCGCAGTATTGGGGACACAGTAGGAGGATGACAGAGAGGACAACTAAATAAAAAACTCCAGGTCTACATATTAGCTTTGGATGCTTTAACTTTTCTGGATAAGAGAAAGGAAACAAAGGAGATAAAAAGATAGGTATTCTACATCTTCAGATGGACATAATTAAAAATGTGATATTTAAATAAATTTTACTTAGAGGTCTATTTCTGGAACAAAATTTCTAGCAGAATGCTTACTAGAAAACAGTAAGAATTATAACTCAAAGGAAATACTGCTGACTCAGAAAATTTTAAATGAATTATACTGCCAAAATATATGACATATTAGCAGGAAAACTGAAAGAATGATAACATCTGTTATTTATAATAGTGATTCTGACCATGAGTCAGTTGTATATATTGTTTGTGTGTATGGTATTTGTAGATATAGTTTTACTAATTAGCCACTCCATCAATTTAGACAGAAATATTAGCAATGAATTATTGCATGAAAGATACAGATGAGAGATAGGATCTTTTTTACTCTGGACAAAAATACTGAGGGATCATAATATAATTAATGATATTGTTAAGCTGCTGACTCTCCACCATTCACTGAAATAAATTACTGGTAAAGTCACTAATATTTAACAATTTCTCTATGTGGAAAGAATTGATTCTGAAGAACATAAGGAAGGATAGTGTGAGGAGCACTCTCCTTAATACTTCGTTATCAAAGTTGGATACATCTGTGCAGAAATGGTGCTTGACATTGCATTTCCTTAGCTGTGGCTATACATGTGAATAATGTTCATAGTTCCACATGAACAGATCCATCCTACTATAATTTCTTAATGCGCTGGCTTCAGCAATGGAGAAAAGTACAGATATTCTGGACTCTTCCCTTCATTCTAATCAGTGATTTCCACATCTGCTTTATATCTCACCAAGACCGTTTGCATATCTGCGTAAAGTAGATTGCTGAAATGATGTGGATTAAATGAAATGGATTAGAAGCAGTCCTAAGGGATAGTTAGCTTATAGTGGAAATGTTACAGCATCCAGATAGCTCATAATTTAAGTGTTTACAGTTTGTATATAGTTTTCCTAAATCACTACATCAATCTTCCACTCTTTCTGATTTTTCTAAGTGTCTATTTGGCCAGTTCCTCATTGTGTATAAGAGTATGTTCTGGCTTCAAAAGAAAACCATAGTAAAAATTATTTCCCCCCAAACAGCAGAAGGTTAGATCAAGAATTTCGTGCAGTAAAACTTTCAAATATTGTTTACTCTTTGTTCACAATTTTGTTCTCTCTTATGTGGGAAAAATGTGAACTTTATGTGTTTTATAGAATTATGGTTTAAGAATTTACACCTCCTGTTTCTTTTTCAAAGAGCTACCACCAGCCCAACAATTATGGATTTGTGTATAGGCCCAGGAAAGTATACACATACAGGCAAATTCATTTTACAAATCTATCTCTAATTGCAGTATTGGTCTTCTGGCACCCTTGTAGGAGTTCCTCACTGTTAATAATAGTGGGATACCACAGTGATGCTTTCCAGTACAACATTCAGAGAACCGGATCTCGTAAGTTCAGAGTTCCCCTAAGTTTTGAAAATATGCCTTACAGTCTTGTCACTTGGGAGACTTCATGACTCTATCCATTTACATTCAGATTTTCTTTTTGTTCTTTCAGGGTATATGAAAAAAGTAAGTATAACTCATTTTTAAAGCCAGAAATACAGTTTTCTAGTTAACACAGCTTCAAATCTAATTTCCTATGGTCCTCATCTATTCTGTTGGAATTCAATTAATTTCAGTGTAATTTCAGGATATCCCAAGATATAATTCTCCTTTTTAGGACTTTCTATTACATTTCTTATTGTTCTTTAAATACAAAGATGAAATTAGCGTCTAAAGGGTGTAACAAATAATTAACTGATAGGAGACTTTGTCTTCTTGGTCTGTTCTTAAATGTCTGAAAGTATGATGTTTGACTCATTTCCCATGAAACTAGAATAAATTGGAATTATAGAAGAGGGTTTCATAAGAAACATGAGAAATACTGAGATTACAGCAAAATTTTCAGTATTTTATATTTCAGTAAATATTAGTACTGTTATTGTTTGGTGAGTTTTCCAACTAATATAAGGATATTGACAACATTAGAATCGAAAACTTCTGACTTTGATTATTCATACTTTATATTTTATTGTTTGATAACAAATAAATACGATGCAGATGGCTAATTTAAGTTCAGTGGCATCAAAGAAAGATTTTAAATGGGTGAATTTGTTTTCAAAATTTAAGTCCATCATAATGATTTACTATCTTGATTTGTTTTGATTTTAGGAGATGTATAGTAATTAAAATCATTTTCTATCTGTAAAAACTAAAAGAGTTGTGAAACTCTATGGAAATTAAACTGACTTTACATTTTACTTCAATGTACATCTCTCTTTGCACCATTTTTACAAACATTAATTTTATCTGACACATGAACATAACATATATCACTATCTTATCTCTGTACTGAAGCATGTAAAACAGAACACAAATGTTTAAGCGCACCTATTATACATTAATAGTACAGCTACTGAACTGATCATACCAGGTTGAGATGGAGTAAACTTTTCACAGCAGCCCACAGAGTGATAAGTTTTGTATTTGAGAATAAATCGGTGTTGGTAACACTTGAGTGCTTTGGCCTTTGCAGAACAATGATTACTCAATGTCCAGGCTTTCATCTTCTAACTGAGTATACACATACACAATTACACAAACACCACTATGGAACTGCTAGAAGAAGTGGAAGGAAGACCTTGGGAGAGGGCATAGCTCGGGCAACTGATCCAGACTGGCCAAAGAGATATTCCATGATGTATCATGTGAGCAGTTTTGGATGCCACAGTACAAAAATAACATAAAAATACTAGAGAGTCTCCAAAGGAGGACTACAAAGATAGTGAAGGGTCTAGGGGAGAAGGCATAAGAGGAACAGCTGAAGTCACTTGGTTTGTTCAATCTAGGGAAAAGGATATTGAAGGGAGACCACACTGAGGCTAAGGGTTTCCTCATGGAGGGGAGTGAAGGGGTAGGCACTCATCTGTTCTCTTGTGACTGGAGATAAAACCCGAAGGAATGGCATGAAGTTGTAACAGTGGAGGTTCAAGTTGGATGTCAGGAAAAAGTTCTTCCCCAGAGAGAGTGGTAAGACACTGGAACAGAGTCCCCAGGGAAGTGGTCATGACACTAATCTTGCTGGAATTGACAAGGTGTCTGGACAATGACCTCACATGTTCAGGGTTGGTTTGTTGGTTTTTCTTGTTTGTTTGTTTTTGGGTTTTTTTTGTTTGTTTGTTTTTGTTTTTTTTTTGTTTGTTTGTTTTGTTTATGACTCTTTGTCGACCCAGTGTGTGTAGCAAGAAGTTGGACTTAATGATCTGCATGGGCCCCTTCCAACTCAGGGTATTCTATGACTCCAAGATTCTGTGATTATTATTATGTTCAGCAATCAAGCTGAGACAGAGGAAGACAGAAACGGGACGTGTCTTTCAAAGTGTCTGTTGCTTAGAGACTGACTGGGACACAGGTTTGCTTGTGAGAGGTGGTGAACAATTGCTTTTATGTCACTTATTCATTTTCCTCTTTCCCTCAGTCTTTACTCTTTATACCAACCTACAAGTTTTCTCACTTTTTCTCTTAACTATTCTGTCCCACTGAAGGGAGAACAAGGTAAGAAACGAACAAACAGCTGTGGGCACTTTTCTGCTAACCAGAGCTGACTCTTCACACTAATCTGTAGATGATTCTAATCAAGAATAATAGAATCGCAGAATATCCTGACTTGGAAGAAACCCAAAAGTCTAACTCCTGGCTACACACAGAATCACCCAAAAATCATGTTATATTTCTGAGATCATTGTCCAAACACTTCTCAAACTCTGGCAGGCTTATTGCCATGACCATTGACCTAGGGAGCCTGTTCCAATGTCCAAATACCCTCTCTGTGAAGAAGCTTTTCCTGATGCGCTGTCAATGGTTTAAGGACTGGTTCGACCCAGTTCTGTGACAATTGGTGCGGAGGACCCACGGAGCCACACCCTGGGAAAGGGAAAAAGGGAATGATGTGGTGCTGATGCACCACAGGGTACAGTTGGCCCTTTTGACTGCCAAGGTATACTGTTGACTCATATTCAATTTGCCGTTAAAGAAAACCCTCAGACCCTTATTTCAGGACTGCTCTGCTGCCTCTCGTCCCTCAGCCTGTGTCATCCATAAGCTTAGTTTAGGATATCTTTCAGGCCTGTAGCTAAGTCATTGATAAAAGCCTTAAAGAGAACTGGCCCTAAAAATGGAGTTCTGGGGAACCCCAATGACATCTGGCCACTAGCCTTATGTAACTCCATTTACCATAACCCTTTAAGCCCAGCCCACCAACCAATTGTTCAAACAGTCTTGCCTAGCTGAATGGCAGATGTTTTGTCCAGAAGGACGTTGTGAGAAACAGTGCCAAAATCTTTGCTTAGATCTAAGAAATGACATCAGTTTTCTTTACTTGGTCAACTAGATGGGTAACTTTGTCTTAAAAGAATATAACGATTTTTAAATAGGACTTTCACTGCCAGAACTCATGTTGGCTGTGACCAATGAATGCATTGCCTTTCACATGTTTCTCAGTAACTCTCAGAATAATCTCTTGGATTTTACCAAACCCTGAATTGAGATTGCTGGCCTGTAATTACCAGGGTCTTCTTTCTTGCCCGTTCTGAAAACAGGAACATTGTTTGCCAGCTTCCAGTCAACTTGTACCTTACTAACTCATCACCTGAGCAGCCTGAATTCCACTCTCCACACATGTAACTGGTGGTAGCTTTCCCTGACTCACTTAGTTAATTGAAAATAGCCCAGCATGATTACTCTGAGAACAATTACATATTTTCACCCTCAGTTTTTGTTAATTAGTAGGTCATAAAACTGTTCTTCTTCACCATAATCTCCTTGAAGTTCAAATCATTAAGATAAATTTAATCCAGCTCATTTTATTTTCAAGCTTTAATCAGCTAAAATGCTACTTATTTTTCTTACCACAGTGAATCTTTATTTCTAACATATTAATGTGGTTGTTTCCATATCAGAATGATTTATTTGATGTTTTTACAATGATTCTGCTTCTGTTAGTATGCAGTAAATTACATTAAAAGATTTATTAAAAAAAACCCCATATAATTATTCTGCAGAAAAGAAACACAATATGAAATGTCCTGACAGTGATAGATAAAAACCTCTCACATAGCACTCCAAAAAAATTTGAAGTTTTTCTTTCTTGTTGTATCAATATATATATATTTATTATCTCAATCTCTGATTTAAACTCAACATTTCAGAAAGCTTCAAGGTTATCAAATCTTGGCAGTCACCACATTATGTAGTGCTGTTTTCTACATCTGTGAGGGCTTTAATAGAATTTCCACTGATCTTAATAATGCAGAAAATCCAAATGTTTTTTTGGAATTAAAATAACAAATTTTATCACACAGAGTGATAAGGAATCAGCAGATTATTTGTTTTGATGCTAAATACATTCAATTTTTTCTTTACCTCATATTTTTCTTTATAGAGAGCAACAGATTTTTTGAAAAGATCAAATAATTTAATTGGTGCTCAGTGGGCTGAAGCAACAATCCTAAGAAGACAGGCTGTAAGAGCTTGGTTTGTTCTGCCTGGAGAAGAGAAGCTTTCAGAGAGACCTTGTTTCAGTCTTTCAAAACTCAAAGGAGACCAGATTTCTTACACAGTACGATAGAGAAAGTACAAGAGGAAATGACTTAAAGAGAGGAGATTTAGGAAATATATTATGAGGAGGAGGATGAGGCATTGCAACAGAGTACCCATAGAAACTGTGGATGTCCCATCCCTGGGGATGTTCAAAGCCAGGCTGGATGGAGCCCTGTGCAGCCTGATCCAGTGTGTGTCAACTCTGACCAGGACAGGATGTTCAAGCAAAGTTACTGCACTCACTGTATCTGTTGTAGTTCCCATGGGAATAAAAAGGGGACAATAGTTTCAGAGCGACCTACATATATGTGGTCCAATACAATTCCTCCTTACTCCGTGCATTCCAAACCAGCCAAAAGATTGGACACTTACAGATTTTTTATTAGCTTCCTTCACCCAGTCTCAGTTCTTCTGTTAGGATTTCATCAACTGCTTGAAGTTAAGATAAGCAGTTTCTAGGGGGAAAAGTAGAGTACGTTTGTGTTGAGAAAAGAGTAGGAATGACAGTGAAGAGAATCAGGCTGTTTTCTTCTTTTTTATTTTTTTTCTAAGACTTAATTTTAACACCTTTACACAGCTTGATTTTTCTTTCCCAGCTTTCCAACCTCCTTTTCCTCATTTACCCACCAGTGAAGCAGAACACAAGAAGACATTACATTTCATGAAACATATACTATGAATAGCACACGTGCCCTTTTGGCTGGAACATCTTTGTGTTTCCAGGACTCTCACATCTGTCACTAGCTGAATCATCATCCTTTGGCTGCACTTGCTGTGCAGGCACCTTGTAAATTATGTCAATAAAACTTTGCAATGGGATTCTCATAGGCCTCCCAAAATTTGGCCTCACTTCGTCTAAGCTGGCAAGAAATACATATGTTTCCTAGCTGTCGGATACATTTTGCCAAGGTCCACAAACAGCAGCTTAGGAATGGAGGTGTAAGACGGCCTTTGTGCCCTTCTGATCTCAATCCACCTGGCTCCGGATTGTTTCCTTGTGTGACCTTGAGATTGTTACCAGTTAAGCCAGCTGGCAGGAGACTCAAAGATGGAGTCTCACTTCAATTTAGATCTGCAATAAACCTCTTTCCAAATAGGCCTTTACCCAAAACCATGGACATTCTTTGAAAAGTACTTGAAAACTGAGCTTACCAGCAAGACAAGATGAAAAGTGATAGGAGAGGTTTCTGTCAGCAGAGGTTTCCATCAGAAGCTATTTTCCTTTAACATGCCCATAAGCATAACAAAGGACATTATAACAGCTCACTGCTTCCATGTGGTTGCCTTGTCATAATGGCATAAAGACGATGAACTGTATTATATACTGAACATTTTGAATAGTACTTTAAATTCTTATGATACAAATAGGAATCTGAAAGAAGATGGTTCCTATTTGAGTTGGTCTTTTATCTAGTTTCTGATTCTCACATTCATAGATTTCTGTATTTTCCCTGAATGACTGCCATACACACAGCTACTGATAGCAATGGTATTCTAGCCAGAGAGACCTATAAAGCTAAAGCAGATCATGGAACAGAGAAATGTGAGATATATGTTGATTTACTGTAACTTACCTATCAATTTGTACCATAGAACTGAAGTAATATAACATTGGCACTACGGAAAGTTTAATTAGTAGATATATATGGAGTAATTTTCTCCTAACATCATTTCATGTAATCAGAAACTAGAAACAGTGGCACTGGGTGTTACTCTCACAGTTGCATATTATCTTACGTATGGCCCACACATAAATGGAGAAACTGGAAACTGTTTCCTATCTGTAGATTAGAGCAAACACCTCCTGCATGTTCAGAATTCCTGCTGAGGGGCATTCATTGATCCTAGTCCCTTCTCCACATTCTGGGGTGATGACAGAAGAAGTGGCTTAATCTTTGACAGCACTGAGTTTTGTTTTCATTGCCTGCACATGATTCATTAGAGAGGTTTGTGCTTCTTGTTTGTCCGTTTTCTGTGGCTATATACTTTGTTTTAATAGGAGGTTTCTATCTCCCGTATCTAAGTTTAACTATGTTTAAACTGCTGGTGTTATGGTAAAAGAATGCACGACCTTTTTGTGAAATACAGTAAAGTCTTTTTTTCAGTATGGCACTTTCTTGAACTCTGTGTGGAAATAAAAAGTTTAACTTTATTTAGATCTTAGCGGTTTCAAAAACTTAGAAATGAGTATCCAGATGGTGTAAAGGTACATTATACATTAAATCTTCAATGCTGAAACTTTATGGTTTGTAAGATTTTCTTCAAACATCAGATTCCTTTTACTACCTCACATGCTTTTTGAACAGGGAGCATGCCACATCTCTAACTCTCTCATGAAGACTATCATATATTCACATTTAATTATTTTCATGGTGGTTGGCTTTGGCTGTGGGATGCCCTAAATGGTGGGAAGTCAGTAAGAAGCAGCAGCTGTGCACATTTCTGCTGTATGACCTGTTCCAGTGATGTGCTGTTGACTGCCTGTTGCTTGGCAATGATAATATAAACTCCCAGTGCAGCTGGAATTGTTAGTGCATCTTCTACTCTATGAAAATAAATCTTTAAATAAATGATGCTGTTCTTTGATGAGATTGCAACTCCAGCTGATAAAGATAATATAATTTTAGTAATGAACTTCAGCTTCTCTAAGTCATTTTATTTGTTATGGGATTATAGTTGGGTTAAAAAGAAAAATACTGGCTTAATTAAAAAAAAAAAAAAAAAAAAAAAGAAAAAGTAAGCTGGTTTGAAGGTTGAACCAGTGACAGTCTTCAAACTATGACATTTTACTAGTCTAGCAAAATTCTAAAGGTCTTACAAAGAAGATACTCTCGTATCTCGCATTCTGAATCAGTGAAGTAATGTATTTGACAAAAATTTGTATTTCAACGTCAAATCAGAGTGACACTAATCTTGTATATTCTATTTTTTTATTTTTTATTTAAGGACATACATTATTTCTACCACATACAAAACTTCTCATATTTTGGGAAGTATTATTTTTCTAAGAATTTCAGAGGAAATACAAGACTTCCATTTAAACGAGCAAACAAAACCAACTGTTTTCACTGACTACCAGTCCTATTTCCTAGACAGCTGTTCATCAGAAAGTGCTGAAATCTGATTCTTACTGTTCATTGACATCACCACTGAAGTCATAAAGTCAAAAGATCTAACTAATGTTTGCCACATTTTGAGTCACAGATGAAACAGGTAAATCACATATTCAGTAGGGGATGTAGAATCAGAGTAGACAGAAAGAATTTCAATGTGTCACTTACACCCTCCTCCTACTCCTCTTGTCATGATCAGCTTATGTCATTTTTAACAGATGTCTGTATATCCGATCTACACCCAAAAACTCAGTAATTGTCACAAATTGCTTAAATTGTCTTCCTTGCTGCAACTATGTGACCATTACTTGTTTTATGCTGCCTAGATACGCATGAAAGACACTTCCTGTGTTTTCTGCAACAGCCAACTGCAGGCTGTTAGGCAGCTAGCATCTCTCCTTCTGGATGTGTGCACTTTGTTGAACTGAAATCTATGCTACCATTCATAGTGCTCATTTTCTCCACTTGAATAGAATTATGTTATAAAACTAATAGTTGACTAAATAGATGCTTATGTCTTCTATTATTTGTTAATCTGCGTATTTAGGTAGCCATTGGCATACAGAAATAAATACATACACTATACTTCTATCAGAACTGAGTAAATTTTGCAGAATAAAATATCAATTTAAGGTGTATCTTAATAAAATATATTTGTTATTAATTATATATTTGTATTATTTTACTTAATTGTATTGTGATTAGTTATTAGAGATATTCACAGACATAAATGAAACTGAAATTATTGTTGTTATTAATGGCTTAGGAACAGCCTAGTGATTATTATAACTTACATACCCTCTGGCTCAGGCAGCGGATGTACATACAATGCAAATTTCTGCAAGTTGTAATCAACAGATTTCTGTGACCCAAGAGCATATGCAATTATATAATAATTGTCATTGTAGCAATGTAAAAAATTGATACTTGTATTGACTGATAATGTTATTCTACATTACAATAAAAATGTTCAGTTATCGCGTACGATTTTCACATAACTTCATTCTCCATGACTCTTTCACTATCATTCTTTGAGATATTTCTATGAATCTCTTAATAAGCTAAAAGCTTTTATATATTTTTTTCGTCATTCTTGGATCAAATACATTCTGAACCCTGAAACAGAAGCCAAGTTAAAAAAAAAAAAAACAACAAAGCAGATGATAAATAAGCAAGTATGAGAGTAAATCTTGGGAGGGTAAGACTTCTTGTAAGATTCAAGCTACTCCTTGTTTCAGAAGGAACTAAGTAACTACATCTAGGCAATATCCTATCCTCATTAAAATTAACTGGAATTTACATCAGCAGGTTTCATCTAAGATACATTTAAAGATCTCTCTGGAATGATAAGAAGGAGATCAAATAGGAGGTCAAATTGATGAAGTTCAAAAAAGCGTAAGCATGATTCTGGGACATGTCAGTTTAAAATTTTACATATCTTGAAAAGATTCAGAATAATGTATAAATGTACACTTTTAGACTTAGGTGTCTTCAAGAGCTGTAGTAGTCAGTTTGACATTCTTGGTTTGTATCTACTTGAAAGTTAATGTGGCTGGTTATATATTTACCTTGAAGTCCATTCACTCTAGTAGACATAGCAGTAGCAACATTTGTGTTTTCAATTAAATATACTGCCAAAAAAGATGCATACTTTTTCTGCAAAAATAAGAACATGCATTGTCTAAAACGCTGTAATACTCTACCATGAATGAAAACTACTTCACTGGCTTTTAGTTCCAGCACAAACAAGTTATCCAGTTTTTAAAGCATTTCTCTTATCCCAGTTGAATATGAAATAAGAAGACAGAAACCAGTAACTAAAAAATTTCCTTAGGATTGAGTGTTCAATATATGGCAGCTTCCTTTTACTTTTTTTAATAAACAAACTGTTTTATTAGCATCTGACTGTACAAATTAAGCAGCTATTCCACAAAATAATATATCAATTTGTAGCAACTTTCTTCCATTTCTTACCAGACTAATGTGGCAGTCTGAGGTTGGCACAGCTTCATTCTTCAGGTGAAAAAATTAATGAGGCTAAGCATGGATTCTTGGTGAGCATGTGCATGCAAGTGCACACGCTTCTGGAATGCATGCATACATATGCATACAGCTGGCTACATAACAGACAGACATACAACAGAGTTTTTGCAACACAAATCCTGCTCACTACTTCATCTGGGCAGGAGAGTATGTGTGTACAGATGTACAGAGTGAGTGTCCCCAGCAGTGGAGCTCAGACAATCAGCTTCCCCAGTATCAGACTCCCCAGTTAAAGATACCTGGACACATGAGTCCTCAGGGCCGTATCTCAACTCCAGCTGCTGGTAAAGACTGTCTCACAGATGTGTGTGTGTGCATACTTACACACATCTCCAAAATTGGCTGGGATTAGCCTGAATCCATATCTGTCCCCCTCAGTGACCTTGACCTTAGAAATAATAGTCACTCTCAAACTCTAAGCAGTCCATTAGACCCACATAGACACCTCTTGGTACCAGGTCACTCCACCTGTTTGTTGGAATGTTTGGCTTGATCTTCCCTAGTGATCTCATATCACTTGTACCACCACATTTGCTGACACCACAAACCCCATATGCACGTTCTAGAAAGAAAGAGTCCCTTGCTGGAAAATAAGAGGACAGGACAGACTGTGGTTTTCAGACACAGAACATGGCCAAATGACTCTACTGTTTAGCCAGTGCTGGGTAAAGAACTAGCCTGAGGGCCAGGTTCAGAGAGTGGAGATGATTGGAGTTAAATACAGCTGGTGTCCTGTCATGAGTAATGTTTGCCAGGTGTCTATACTGGAGCTTGTCCTGTTAAATATCTTTATTGATGACTTGGATGAGGAGATTGAGTACACCTTCAGTAGGTTTGCAGATGACTGGAAGCCTGGAGGAAGTGTCACTTTGCTTGGGGGTAGGAAGGCCCTACAAAGAAATTTGAGCTGAGGTTGATGGAATGAAGTTCAACAAGACCAACTGCTGGGTCCTGCATTTTGGCCACAACTCCAGGCAATGCTACAGGCTTGGGGCAGAGTGTCTGGAAGACTGTATGGAAGAAATGGACCTGAAGATGTAGACTGATGCTCAGCTAAACATGAAACAGCACCAGCAGTGTGCCTAGGTAGCCAAGAAGGTCAGTAGCATCCTGGATCATTCAAGAAATAGCATAGCTAGCAGGAGCAGGGAAGCAATCATTCCCCTGTACTCAGCTCTGGTGAGGTTGTTTCTCAAGGTGGAGCACTGTGTTAATTTTGGGCCCCTCACTACAAGAAAGACATCAAAGCTCTGGAACGTGGCCAGAGAATGGCAGTGAAGCTGATGAGGGCTCTGAAGCACAAGTCTTATAGGGTGCGGCTCAGGGTACTGGGATTTTTTAGTTTCAAGATGAGAAGACTAAGGGGATACCTTATTGCTTGCTCTCCACAGCTCCCTGAAAGGAGGTGGAGGCAAGCTGGAGGCTGTTCTCTTCTACCACATAATTAGCTACAGGACCAGAGAGAATGACCTCAAGTTGCACTATGGGAGGTTCAGGTAGGATATAGGATAAATTCCTTTTCTGGGAAAATGGTTAGGAGCTGGAACAGACTGCTCAGGGAGGTGGTGGAGTCACTGTCCCTGGAGGTGTTCAAGAAATATTTCAATGTGCTAATAAGCCATATGGTTTAGTGGAGTTACATTGGTGGTAGGTGGATGGTTGGACTAGATGATCTTGGAGGTTTTTTCTAATCTTGGTGTTTCCATAATTCTGTAATCCAAGGCTTCCACATGAGTGGACTTCTTTCTATTTGCAACACTTGCTCTTTCACAATTCACCTAAAGTTCTTCCTTTTCTCTTTGGATCCTCCCATAAATACCTATCCTATACCCTGCAAAATCTCAAACTATTTTCTTCTTCCTTTCATGTCTTCCATGTGCCTGTGTAGGAATTTTACTTTAGTCTGAAAGAAGATTCAGAGAACAATAATGATTTCACGTTTGAACATGGAGGCTGAGGCCTTCTTGAGACAGTTCTGGTAGGGTCCTGTACAAGGTGTCTGCTTCTCAGGAGTCTATAATTTGGGTTTCCCTTCTGACATTGTCTCCCTGTGCTGGTCTGGACTTGTGGAGTCTTTGACTTTCTGACAGCTCTTAAGACGGGTCAGGGAGCAGTTCATACAGATTATCGATACAGCCTCTCCATCAGTATTCTTGAATATACAAAATGCCAGTATAGACATATATGTAACATCAGAGAGGATTTTAGTTTATTAGATAAATGTCCAGTAATAAGCAAATGACAATACACTTATCAGGCTTGAAATAGAGTCCAACATTCTTGAGAACATTCGGTCAAATGAAGACAAAGTGATATACTTGTTTAGAATAAAGTTCTTTTGCAAGTCTCTATCACAAATGTAGTAATCTCCAGTTACCAACATCTTTGTTTTCAACATAAATATATCAGCTATCAATAAATGTGAAACGTTCAGAAGGAAAAAAAAGGAATAAAAAAGATTGAAAGAAGTCATTCCAAAGCAGGAAAAAATAAAATAATAATAATAATACAAAAAAGTCTTAAATGAACAGACAAACTTGTAAAAAAGATTTGGAAAATTAACTATGCATTTAAAAATACCTAGTCCTCCAATACACATTTTTTCAGTAGAGAATGCATTGTATGGTTCCTGATAAGCTTTTAGCACTACCAGTGCCAGCTGAATTCTTTCCTGTTTAATACGAAGTTACGGCAAAGCAATTTGCTTTGTGGAATAAAAAGGAATCAGAAGAACCCAGACAGAGAAATCCAATTTCATCTTCAGACATCCGCAGCACTATATGCCTTGCATTTTAATGACTGACAGATTCTATTTCTCTTTTCCTAGCTTTCTTGTCTAGTGAAGAGTCAATTACAAAGACCGGAGGATTTTTTTGCTTCTTTTACTTATTTATTATTTGCACCATGCTTGCAAAAGGTGTACATAGATTTATTAATATCAGGTTTCCTTTTACCATTAATGTACCATTAACATTGTCATGTTAATGAACTATAGGCTCATATGAATTCTTTCTATTGTTTCATCATCTTTTTCTAATACTTCACTATTGGTCCATCAAGTATGAACTGATTACAGATCCCTTTGACAACTAAGTTGTACCTAATTCTCTGAAATACCCATGAGCTTCTCTATCAATGTATAACATTTTTAGAAGGTATGTATCTTTTCATCTTTCCTCTCTGGGGCAAATTCAGACATTTTTTAAAGATTGATCCAAGTTTGTTGTCAGAATAATTACTCCAACTTTGCACTTCAGTTCCAATGCAAGATCAAAATTAGATTCATTTGTTATAGACATTTGTGGAGGAAAATTCGTGGGATTAGGAGGCAACATTTACTTTTGATTTATATCAAGTACCGTCTCTTATCTTTTATTATGAATATAACACTATTTCATTATTTTACTGAAAGTACTTGAGGAACATTTTATTACTTATAAAGATGCCATGAAACTTTACCAATATAAAAGGTACTTTTTTTGCTAAGCATTTTAAATATTTGAATATAGATTTGTTATGTATTCAGATAAGAAATAATAATGTCATTTTCAGGGATATCACAATACATTTTTCTTTCTGTAGTATATTTTCTTTTTGTTTTATTATGAAATGACATATTTTACTGTAAGAAAACTGCGTGGAACTGCAGATCTTTCAAATGTCTTAGTAAATATCAGTGTGAACAGAAAGTTTTACTTACTCTGCTTCCTCATATGCATCTCATTGAACATCACAGTATGGAAAAATATTTTTAGTAGCATCATCTGCTTTGGAATAATCTTCAACAAGTCTTGAACTGTTTGTGTTATTTCTTGTTTTTATTTATCATTTTGACCATCATTTGAAAAAATACTTAATCATATCAAGTTTAGCTTAGTGCCAAAGTCTAGTTCCAGTGGAAAATCGGGATTTTGTTGTTTTAGTATCCTGGGACTGACACTTGACTTCTAGTTAAAGAATCTTGGTAAAAGTAGAGGCAAAGTAGTGAGGTCTGAGGTTAGTGCAAGGTTTTCTAACACAAGACTTTCTAACACAGCAACGTAGATTCTGAAAGTAAATTTCACCAACTCAGGTTTACTATGAATTTCTACAATTTTTAGCACCACCTTTTCCGGTAATTCTAAGTGTTGGCAAAATATTTTCTATTAGAGGTAATGGGTCAATTATACATACATCTACTTCAATCCTTATATCCAGTGCAGGTATTATGCATTGAACATATTTCAAAAGTTAAGATTTTGAAACGGGCACAGTAGTACACATGGAAGTAAGAATTACTGTTAGAATTTATAATCTCCTTATACTGTCAGTAATTTAAATTCTTATTTATTTAGTATGACTTCATAAGGAAATATATTTGCAGACATGAAGCTAACCTAGAATACCTTCACATCATCCACTATCTTGTTAAACATACTTGCAAAATATAATAAATATATCATATCATATCATATGTCTTTAGTTCTCCTGGAACTTCTCACTCATAGGTAGTAGAGTATGCTTCCTTTCTATTTCATACAGCATGATGACTATCTCTGACAGTGGGTAATTTACAGATAATTCCTAAAATAGTCTGAACACCCCTTAGTTTGCAAATTGTATTTTGGATGTGTAGTCTGTGGAAAGTTCATGTGCCCTCAGCTTTTGTGGTTAGGTAGGTTCTTTTCAAAGAATAATCTTGTCTTAAACTCCTTACATCCAGTTATGTCTTGAATGCATGTAATTCAGTTTGAATGCTTTACCTTGTCCCAGCTAGGACAGTTTGAAAGTGTTTCATCTGAGGTAATGCAAACAAATTCTGAAAAACAAAATTGGCTCAATAATTTCATTGTCCTTTATGTTTTACCCAGAAATTTAATTCTGGTATCCTTTCAAACTTGAGAGGAGAAAAGTTGACAGCAAATACAATTTAAATTTCAGATTCCCTTCTAGTTCTTCTGCCCAGCTTGATCTCACTGACTGGAGTCTACAGGTGACCGAGTTTTATAAAAAGCAGAAATAAACATGTGTTTTGTGTGTAACAAATGTAACTGTTACTAGTAAGAAAACTATAAAATAAACAAAGAGATAATTGAAGAGATTCTAAGACCAAATTGCACAAGTGATATTATCTCCAATAAATCTTTTTCTCATTAAAGTCTTGAGTAATTTCTTTTCATCTTACAAGATAATCTGAAAATTTTGGTCTTAATTATGCAGGCCATATTGTTAAATTTACTGCTGACCCTAAGTACTGAGTAGTCCTGCTCAAATATCTACAATAGTAACTGTCATGTTAACTCTCCTGAAAGAAAACATTCACTAAAATTCATTAATGTTTCCCTTTTTATGATTGTTTTTTAAACTGGAGTGAGCCTAATTGCTGCAAAATCTTTCTACTGATGTAGCTTTCAACTGTAAATTCTGGGGGATAGATTTTTCTATGCAAATAAACTATAGGAAATACCTCTGGTTATCTTGGATGTCATGAATTTCATGTTACAGCTGTCAGTTGTTTTAATTTCATATAGTCTTTTTCATAAAAACAGATCACCTTTGTTATTTCTCTGATATCATTCCTTTTCTTGCCATCACCAGAATCTTACAATCTTCCACTAACATATTAAGTTACATTGGCAATACATTTATCATGTTGCTTATTCTCTTGCATGACAGAGAATGAACAGCATGTCTTTTGTCAGTGTGTCTTATACACACCTATGTATCTATACCTGTGTTCCTTAGAGACAGCATATGTATATATAAAAACATATTACTGTATTTTATCCTTTAACATTGTTAGAGAAATTTGCCTTCCTCTTGATTTAGGAGTCAGGAGGTTCTCCACTTGCATGTGCATGTGCATGTGTATGTGCATGTTGGTTGGGTGTGACAGAAGTAAAACAGAGGGAAAAGTGAGGGAATTGAATATTTTTTAATACTCAGACAGTTCAGGAACATCTGTTTGCCACAGACCACGATCCACTTCAAAGAATTTCATTTTCATTCCAGGAGATTAGACCTAGACAGCATGGATTTGTGAAGGCCAGGTCCTGCTTGACCAACCTGATCTCCTACTATGATCTAGTGACCTGACTGGTGGATGAGGGAAGGGCTGTAGATGTGGTCTACCTTAACTTCAGCAAAGCCTTTGACAGTCTCCCAGTGTATTCTTCTACTGAAGCTGGCAGCCCGTAGATTGGACAGGTACACTCTTTTCTGGGTATGCAACTGGCTGGAGGGCCAGGCCTAGGGAGTGGTGGTGAAGGAAGTTAAATCCAGTTGGAGAACAGTCATGAGTGGTGCTCCCCAGGGGTCGGTACTGGGACCTGTCCTCTTCATTATCTTAATTGATGACCTGGATGAGGGCATTGAGTGCACTCTCAGTAAGTTTGCAGATGACACAAAGATGGCTGAAATTGTCAATCTACCTGGGGGTAGCAAGGCGCTGCAGAGGTATCTGGACAGGCTGGATCACTGTGCTGAAGCCAATGGGATGAGGTTCAACAAGACCAAGTGCTGGGTCCTGCAGTTTGGCCACAACAACTCCAGCCAATGCTACAGACTCAGGGCAGAGTGTCTGGAAGAATGTGTAGAAGAAATGGGCCTGGAGAGGTTGACTGATGCTCAGCTAAAAATGAGCCAGCAGTGTGCACAGTTGGCCAAGAAGGCCAATGGCACCCTAGCTCATATCAGAAATAATGTTACCAGCAGGAGCAGGGAAGTACTTGTCCCCCTGTACTCAGCACTGATGAGGCCACACTTTGAGTACTGTATTCAGTTTTGGGCACCTCACTGCAAGAATGACATCGAGGCCATGGAGCGTGTTCAGAGAAGGGCAACTAAGCCGGTGGGGGGTCTGGAGAACAGGGCTGATGAGGAAAGGCTGATGGAGCTGAGATTGTTCAGTCTGGAGAAGAGAATGTTCAGGAGACACCTTATTGTTCTCTATAACTATCTGAAGGGAGGTTGCGAGCTGGGGGTCAGTCTCTTCCCTCATGTAACTGGTGATAGGACTAGAGGGAATGGCTTTAAGTTGTGCTGGGGGAGATTCAGACTGGATGCTAGGAAATACTTCTCCAAAAGAGTGGTCAGGCTCTGGAGGGAGGCAGTGGAGTCACTGATCCTGGATGTATTCAAGGAACATTTAGATGTTGTGTTGAGGGACATGGTTTAGAGAGAACTACTGGTGATGGTTGGACACCTTGTGAGTCTTTTCCAACCTTGATGATTCTGTGATTCTATGATTTTCTACAGAAATCAAATCATCTATTGCAGTTTTCTCTTCCAAATATTTTTAAAAGGTATTTTAAGATGACACAAAGAACATAAAGACCAAATGACTATGATTTGATATTCCATAGAAAATCAATATGTAGAGCACACTAAATCCTAATAAGTTTATCATTGACCACTAGAGTAAGAAATTAATATGTTCTCTTTAGTCTCATAATTTTCAGTTGTCTTTCCATCCATAGCATTACCAAGATCTACAACTGCTTCTGTGTTGTAGAATTCATCAGATAATTCAATCTTCTCTGTACAGTTAAATTGATATTATGACAACTTTTGAAATGTATGCCAGCTGTATAAATGAAAACTGTGCATAGTACACACTCTCAAGGTATCCATAATAAGATTTGCACTTTCAAGATGAAAAAATTACCTATTGAATTAAAAATTCTGTTTCCACTGACTTTGCATCTGTCGAAAATTCATACATGTAATACAGAAATGCATATTCATATATATACAGAAATAAGTGTATTTGGAGAAGGAGGAGCTTTGCTTAATACCTTGTAATAAAGACACTGGGAAACAAAAACTCATTTAAAACAGAGAGATAATTTCTAACACAGTGTTTTCTAGCATCCATAAGATATTGCAGGTTTTCATGAACACAATGACTTCTTCTGCAGTCAAGGTGAAGATGGAGTTAGGCAACAATATAGAATATGTGTCAAATGGTTTACAGGCTGGTTTGGCGCGGTTCCGTGACGATCGGTGCGGGGGACCCATGGACCCACACACCAGGAAAGGGGAAGGGGGAAAGGAAAAAGAGAGATGGGCCTAGAAAAAAAAACAATGGCAACAATCTGAGGAAAGCTATTTAACTAAATAAGATATCAGAAAGCAAAATAACACCATATAATACAATATAATTGGAATTGAAGCTAATAAGTCAAATAAAATGAGAAAGGCAGAGTGTCCAATAAACCAAAGACCTTACGCTAAATGTTGAAGGTGAGACAGCAGTGAGTGCCCACTGCTGAGTCAATCCCCAAAAGAAGGAAAATGTCTCATGACATGCAAGCGGTTTTTATCTTTCCCTCTGAGCAGAAAGACATAAAAATACAAAGCAATGCAAAGTCCTCTGGGGTATGTAGTACTTCTTCTCTTCTGAGACAGGTATACCCATAGCTATCGATGATCCACAGAGCTGGAGCATTAACTCTTTAACCCTTAATGCACTACATTATGTTATGATGTGGAATACCAAAAACAAAAATCATAAAACCATGACAATAAGTTTGACAGGAATGTGAAGCAGAGAAAACAGGCGTGGATATGTGACTAGAACAGTGTTTATCCAATGAAGAGCACTGCGGCACCACACAAGATGCCTTTAAAAACTTGCAGTATAAGAGCACTCGATAAACATAGAATGTATTGCTGAGGATTTGTTTTATAGACTTAAAAAATGTCTAGACATTGTACTAGGCATTACTTCTTTAATTATGGAATATTAAACTGTTTTTCTGAGATTCATAATAATGGTTAGCTGGAAAAGATTTTCAATAAAAACTATATATTAAAGTTATGACAGATATTATTAAGTTATATTTAATATCAAATAGTCACAAAAGAAATGAAACTATGCTTTCACTGTGGTTTTGAAAGACACAATTTTTATTTTAAACATTTATCTTCAGTTATGTCCTTTCAGCTTGAGGTGACAACAAAGACAAATCTAACTAGAAACAAACATATGAGCCAAAGTAATACCAAAAAGCAAACAAATAAACAAACAAAAAAGAACATGACCATGACACCCAGAAATATTAATTGGTGTCATTTTATTTGAAGGCTGGAACTGAAGATATGTTACCCCTTCAGTTTGTTTTTCAAGGCACCAAAATACAGACTCTGGCTTGGCTGACTATGTATATTCGACGTATTTCTGAAGAAACAGTAAATTTCACAAATGAAAAAAACAAGAAAGGTTAAAAAAAAATACATAAAGAAGAGGAGGTAGAAGGAAATGGATATGGGGAAGATGCTTATGTTTGCTTTTAGTTCTTACTGCTCCAGTCTGTTTTCAATAAATTATTTTAATCTGCACTATGTTGAGCCTGTTTTGGCAACAGAGGTAACTAGCGATTAATGTCCCCATTCTTATCCCAATCTCAAGCTTGTTTTTGATCTTATTTTCTCACTCTGTTCCATTTTACAGAATCACAGAATTGCAGGGGTTGGAAGGGACCTCTAGAGATACTCTAGTCCAATCCCCTCTGCCAAAGCAGGCTCCCTAGACCAGGTTGCACGGGTAGGTGTCCAAGTGGGTCTTGAACACGTCCAGAGAAGGAGACTCCACCACCTCTCTGTACAGACTGTGCCAGTGCTCCAGCCCTGCACTGTGAAAATGTTCCCTTGCACATTTGTGTGGAACTTCCTATACCTTAGTTCGTGACCATTTCCCCTTGTCCTATTGCCACACATTGCTGATAAGTGGTCAGCCTCGTCCCTTGGCCTTCCACTCCTTAGATATTTATAGACATAGATCGGATCCCTACTGAGTCTTCTCTCTTCATATGGGAGGTGCTCCACGTCCTTTATCATCTTTGTAGCTTTCGAGGAAATCATGGTCTTTTTTGTACCAAGGAGCCCAGAACTGGACACAGTACTCCAGGGGAGGCCTCACCAGGGCAGTGTAGAGGGGGAGACTTTATTTAATGTAATTTATTTATTTAGGAGGAAAGTGAGAGAGCAATGTGATATTACTGAGCTATCTACCAATGTTAAACCACCACATCTTTTCAGTCCATTCCTCCAACCTACTGAGGTCTCTGGATGACAGGATAATCCTGTCATAAAAAACAGTCCTCCTGGTTTTCTATCATCAGCAAACTTGCTGCAGCTACATTCTTCCCTATCATTCAGGTCACATCTGAGGATGTTCAAGAGAAATGGACATAGTATTGATCCCTGGGATACACTGCTAATTGGTGATCTCCAACTGGAATTTGTGCTTCTGAACATCACCACCTGAGCCTGATTGTTCAGCCTGTTTTCAATATGTTAGATAATTTCTGACCCTCTAAGTCCTATCCAGATTTGCTTTCTATATAGTAGGTGATTTCAGATTTCAAGACTGTCTTGGTACTGCCTCTAGCACGAAGTATAGGCATGCTCAGTGAGA
Source organism: Odontophorus gujanensis (assembly GCA_013399175.1). Classification (NCBI taxonomy): domain Eukaryota; kingdom Metazoa; phylum Chordata; class Aves; order Galliformes; family Odontophoridae; genus Odontophorus; species Odontophorus gujanensis. The sequence continues at coordinate 36,401 of VXAB01011858.1, forward strand.
TCTCAACTTTAGTTACCATGAGAATGCTACTTAGAAATACTTACTTATTATTTCACCATTATCTTTCAGTTTAAATAAGTAAATAAACAGCTATATTTTTCATTATTGAAATTCAGGTATATACCACTTTACCCAAATTATGTTGCAATCCCTGCAAGTAACTTTCAGACTTTTCAAACTGTCAAAGTCTCTCTCAAAAAGGAAAAGAGCTAGGAAGAGTGCCTCCCTCACATTAATACTTGTACCATCCTTCAGTGAATAATCTTTCCTCAAAATTCACTGTCCTCATTGATTGCTGCAAGTTTATATTTCTTCTAAAATCTGTGCAGGTTGCTCCAAAAGTAATACATTTTTCAGCATAGTAATCATTTTTTACAGCGATGAACAAGGGATTGGATACTTGTGCTTGCAAAAATCTGCACCAAGGAAGAGGATCCACTGTCGCTGTTGGTGCTGTTGAAATGCAACACCAGTCACCAATATCTGCCTCTGTGGGCCAATATCATAAAATAGGAGGCACTACTTTCAGAGCAGTCCTTGTATTTCAGACTGGAAGGGTGCCTAGAATCCTACTGCATAGGATCATCCACTTCTATTTGTTTATCCTTTTAAACTGGAGGATGGAAAGCAAGTGAAAGGCAAATCCCTTTTGCGGCATATAGTAGGAGTTTGACAGTCACTCTCCTCATTTCATAGTGACAGGACCTGCTGAGTACTTCTGTGTCTCCTGCTTTTGGCCTTGTAAAACTTTATGGCTCTCTAGAGCATTTTAAAGTCTCCATTCTTATATGAGACATTAGCTATTAAACACAGAAAACTGAGAATAGAAGCTCTAAATTATTCGTTTTGAAGCAATTCTTCTCTTAATGAAAAACACCCAACAGAACATTCTAACAGAACTTTATGTTTCTTAAATGGGCATTTAAAAATAGAATATGTAGTACTGGAAAGCAATTCCCCACAAAAATATATGATAGAAATGACAAAAATTATTTTGTGAATGTTTTGTCATTGTTATTTTTGGGTCAATTCCAAATGCGTTGTGTTGAATTTTGTCATGGTTTTGTGATTTTTGGTTATGATATTCCACATCTTAACAGCACGTAGTGCATTAAGAGTTAAAGAGTTAATGCTCCAGCTCCGTGGATCATTGATAGTTATGGGTATACCTGTCTGAGAAGAGAAGTACTACGTTCCCCAGAGGACTGTGCGTTGTTTTGTATTTTTACGTATTTCTGCTCAGAGGGAAAGATAAAAACTATTTGCATGTCACAAGACGCACTCTTTCCTTTCGGATCGACTCAGCAGTGAGTGCTCGCTGCCATCTCACCTTCAGTGTTTAGCGTAAGACCTTCGGTTTATTGGACATTCTCTCTTGCTCATTTTATTTGATTTATTAGCTTCAATTTCAATTATATTGTATTATATTATGTTATTTTGCTTTCTGATATCTTATTTAGTAAATCAGCTTTCCTCCTCAGATCGTTGCCACTTTTTTGTTTTTAGGCCCATCTCCCATCTCCCTTTTCCCTTTTTCCCTTTCCCCCTTCCCTTTTCCTGGGGAGTGGGTCCATGGGTCCCCCGCACCAATTGTCATGGAACTGGGACAAACCAGCCTGGTAAACCACTGACAAATTTGCTGTTTCTATGGAAGTACAGAAAGGTATTATATTATTAAGGCAATAAGCAATGAACTTATTTCTTAACACCAGAAATATCAGAATCCTGATGCAGATATCTAAGGTATGCATGTCGTATACCTTTTAACAAATTTTGAAATATAAACCAGTAAAGGACAGATGACTTCTTTAGCATGCAAGACAGACCACAAACAAATATGTGGTTTTCTCATTAGTACTAGAATTAGTATTCAAAGTAAAAGCTTCACTCATCATTGTTCATTCTTCAATTTAATTAGAAGCCATATCTATCTTAGTGTGAATTAGAAAAAAATCTACTAGTGGCTGCTGGAGAAAGCATTATCTAGAGTGATAATAATAATAATAACAACAGCAACAACAATAAAAGCACCACAATAAGTTTTAGTCTTGTACATTCCTGTCCTCATTTCAGATGGGATAGAGATCATTTTTCTCCTTGTAGCTGACACAGTGCTGTGTTTTGGACTGATTATGACAATAATGTTGGTAATATAATGATATTTCATTTTTTTCTGTGCAGTACTTACACTAACTCAGGAATTTTCATTTTCCCATACTTCTGTCAGTGAGGAGGCTATGGGAGACAGAGCAAGGACGGCTGACCCAAACTGACCAAAATGGTATATCATATAATGTCATGCTGAACAAATAACACTGAAGGTAGTTGATTGATGAGGTAACTGCTGCTGCTTGTGTACTGATTGGGAACTAGTTAATGAGAGTTGAGCAATTGCATTTTGCATCTTGTGTTTTGTATATTCTTTTACCACCATTAGTACCTTTCCTTGTCCGCCCTATACAATTATACATAAGCTTTTCTTTTTTTTTTCTGATTCTGTCCTCAACCCACTCTGTGAGAGGAGTGAGTATGGATGTGTAGTTAGCTGCCTGCCTTATTAAACCACGACTGTATATAACATTCTCATTAGTATACCACAAGTTCACCTTTAATTTTTCAATTTGGAAAAAGAAGATTATAATTCTTGTAGTACTAGATATATATTCCAGATACATCCTGAAATTGTCTAGAAAGATCATGCTAAACTCTAAATATAAAAAATTTTCATGGTATAAAATATTTCACAGAGGATATTACCAATTAGCTTACAACATTTTCTTTGAGATAAAAAATGGCTGGATGCTTGCGGAAACAATTTATTTTAAAAGAGTAGAGAAAGAACTAGTTGAAGTTAACTTTAAAAGACCTTTAAGTTGTGATGAAATATTTCAGTCTCTAATGAATAATATTCATTCTATTGAATCACTGGCTATGTTTGATATGATAATACAGTTCTACATTTGTATGATGAAATACTGTAAATAATGTGCAGCTAATCCCTCTGCCTTACTGGAAACATAACCTTGTACTTCAATTTAGTATCAAGTTCAGGTGAACATCTCTAGATCATTCCTGGACTAAGATCTCTGCAAAAATAATTCTTGATTAGTACAAAGGAAAAGTATTTCTTTTTCTTCATTATCAATATTTCTAAGATATATTTTCTAGATTAAAAACAACAACAACTACAACAACTATGGAGTCTTCACTTTATTTTTTAGTGGCTGAAATTTATTTATTTAATTTTTCTTATGTGTATACTTGTAACACAAATGAAAAGGGAAGAGAAGGACATTCAAAATACTTCTGTTGGATGTAATAGAAGGCATATATTCTTAAGCAGGTAGTTAGATTCTGACACCACAAAAACTGAGAAAGAATTCCATGGATGCCATTATCTATTTTGTTTGCTAGAACGCTTTCATTAGCTTTTTCTCATAGAGGTGATTTCATGAGTTTTACATACAGACCTGAAAAATGTCAGAAAGACTTCTGGAAAAAATTGTGAAGATCTATGAAACTGTAGTAATGTATATACAAGTAAGTTGATATGGTGTTGGAAATGTTGCCTAAGAAATTGTAATTTTATTGTAAGATTTTGTATTTTATTTAATCAACTCATGCTTTTTTGGGTTCTTTATAACCAAATTTCTCTCTTCAAAATACATCTGGAGTGAATTCCTGACTGATTTCCAGCTGGAAAAGGCAAGTCTTCATTACTGCTAAATGAGTTAATATAAACCATCAAAATGTTATTATGATTCTGCATATTTGATTTTGGGAAAGAAAAGCAAAAAACAACAAAAAAAAAGAAATCAAATCCATTAGATGATATACATAGCTATATCTTCTAAAATGTTATCACCTCATAAAAATTACAATATTTCTTATGTTTCTGGCTTACTTCTGATGTAAACATTGTATTGAGAATTATGTGTCATCACATTGCTGTTCAAGGAAATAAATATACTTTAAAAAAGCCTACTCATACCCTATGTAAAGAGTTTTTTGTTATTTTCAAGGTTGTTTAAATTTCTCCCTAATTAAGAAATTCTCTCTGCTCATTCCTACACAGAACATTGATTTTGATGGTGATATTTTTTTTCTTTATTTGATTACTGTCTATTAAATTAAATATAAAACAGGAGTTTCTGTGACTGTGCTGAATTTCCTAATGTCATCTACCCTCTTATCATAAATGCAATTTATTGAAGTGCTCTGCGAGATTGTACTTGTACTGTTCTAGCTAAAGACAATAGAATTTGCCAATTGTCAATGTTGCTATTGTAATTGTTGTTCAAGAGAAAAACAACAACAAAAACCAACTTGTTTTTCTTAGGTTACCTTATTCTCTGTGTCTATTTCAAGTTAGCCATTTGGAAAATGATGTTAATTATCTACAGGAGGATAAAGAAATCTATCAGGAAGAGAAATAAAAGACTGCTATAAGCTTGAAGTCAAACCTGAACGCAAAGGGATTTTGGATACCCAACCCTCATGTGAACAATTATATTGTTTTCTTGAAATAATTCCCACAGCAGAAGTCCTTTTATAGGTCATCCTCAATTCTCATTGGAGTTGACTGAAGGGAAAAATATCATCAATACTGCTATATTTTCTGCTCCAAACTAAGTCAGTGAGTGTTTCTGTAGGTAGATATTGCAATATAGGGAAAACAGAAACATTGTCTTCTCTGTAATCCCTAATCCAGATGTTTTACAGCAATGCTTTAAAAAATAAGGCAAGTATATAGCTGTGAAACATCCACAGAATTAGCATCTATCATTGCAAGATTTGTTCTAGTTGCTGGTTGAATATTTTATTGACCTATTTAAACAAAATCCAGGTTTGAAGTCTGATTTTATCTGGATTTATAGAGAACAAGATGAATTTCTAATTTTTCAGCCTAAAGGACTCATGTCTATAGATAAAATATTCTATCCCTTTTTCACTTAAGGGGAATGCTCTTGAGACTTTATTAGGAAAGCTACAAATGGCCATGGAGGTTAACTCCCTATACAGAGGCATACTGAAGATATTTTGTTGTCCCTTTTCTGTAAAATGTTCAGTAAATGAATACTGCTTGCAAGCTTCTTCTGTATTTCTTCCCTGAACTGTTTAAAAATCAGTGGCATCAACAATCCAGATGAATGTGGAAAACAGAGTAGTATGTTTCTTGCTCAGTACAGTTGCCCATATGAAAAAGAAATTGTTGGGCTGGACTCCATCTCTATAAATGTTAGGTGCTTAGAGAAGAGCAAATTGGATCATTTTAAAAAAAATCTGCATGTCAGATGAGCTGTAGTCTCTGTATTACTACATCTACCCAATTGCAAAGGAATTTTGAACATCCAACCCTCATATGAAAATCTATATTGTTTTCTTATACTTGAATTTATTCCCACAGTAGATGTCCTTGATTTTATGGATCATCCTCAGTTTACACTGTAGTTAACTGAAGGGAAAGCCATCATCTATATTGCTACATCTGGTATTTCAAACTTCCAATTTCCATTTGTAAGGGTTCATGCCACACAGCATTCATCTCTGTTTACTCTGGACAGTCCATACTGCCTGTGTCCTGGAGTATAACTGTCATTGTTTTCAAGTTCTAACAGCTAAAAATAATAAAAGGTTAACATGGAAGCAAAAAAAAAGAAAAAAAAAAACAGATTAAAAACTGTCATGGTTTTATGATTTTTGTGATTGGTATTCCACATCATGTAGTGCACTTTCTCCATGCTATATAAGAAAATAATAGAATGGCCTAGGTTGGAAGGGACTTTAAAGATCATTTATATCTAGCCCCCCCCCCGACCTTGCAGGGTTGCCACCCACTAGATCAGGCTGCCCAAGATCTCATGCAACCTGACCTTGTTTGACTCCAGAGATAGAGCACCTACAGCCTCTCTAGGAAACCTGTTCCAGAGCCTCACCACCCTCTGGGTGAAAAATTTATTCCTAATATCTAACTTAAATGTCCCCTCTTTTAATTTAAAACCATTCTGCCTTGCCTCATCACCATGTAAAAAGTTGGTTCACCTCCTGCTTGTAAGCTCCCTTCAAGTACTGCAATGCTGCAATGTGTCTTTCAGTCTACTTCCGTGTCATGGGCCCATGACCCAATGTCATGGGTCCAAGAAATAAATTTGAGAGGATACAAGGCAGCTTGTTCTCTGAGTCCTAAATTGTACTTCGGATGATAGATATTCAAAGGTACACTGATATTATATTATAAATACACTAGATAATAAAAGCAGACCTTTTTCTTGGAGAGCAAAGGTTATCCTCCTGCACCATTTAGAGTTGTTTTATTTATTGTTTGCTTTGAGTAACACTATAAATAATGAAAGTTACAATAAATTGCTACAATTATTTTCTTGTGTAATACAATATTATTACATCCTTCTATGCATTTCTAATCTCCACTCTGTGATAATCTGAGGATTTTGCTTTTTGTACTTAAGTTTTGAACTTACCTGATGTGTATGTTTTTATGATATTCATACAGTGTGAAATAACTTTTTAAAGCCCTTACATTAGGAAAACAAGCAAACAAACAAGAAAACACACTGTTAAGTTGAACCTACTTTTTTTTTTTTTTTTGTCATGTGTCATTTGAAAGTATCTGCAGGAAAACTGATCTGTCATCTTATTTCTATGTTCTGAAAAGTTCTGAGTCAGAATTAAAAAAAAAAGAAAACATCAGAAAGAAAAGAATTAAAATTAGCTGCAAAAAGAATTTAGATACTGAAAATTAAGAGACTAAAATTAGATTCTGTTCAATGAACTGGGTATAAAACATGGTCAATCAACTATTTTTCGGGAATTTAATGAAATATCACAAGAAATGTTTAATATGCCCTTTTAAAGACCTATTATCTCACCCAGATAAGATTTTTCTCTGTGGTTTATTTTTCTCAAGGTTGCGATACAGCAGTTACAGACTTATGTGCTAACAACACAGAATTAATCTTTAAAACATGACATGATACGGAGGGTTTTCCAAGAGAATTCCACTTGACTGTCCTCAAGGTTCTGTTCTCTAAAATTAATAAGTGAATCCATGTGATATTTCTAATGTTCAGCATTATAGATCAAAGGAAGAGTCAAATGCAGAGTTCCTGAACATTCAAATGTGACAGACTCCTAAACATGAACTTAGACAAGCTCTAATTCAGTTGTCACTGAGGATGCCAAGTGAAGGAGCATGACACACACACAAAAAAAACCCTCAGATTTTCTGGCTGCAATTTACATGCTGAAAAAAACCTATCAGTACTAGAAAACCTCAAATAGTTATTTCTCCTAAAAGAGCAGTGATGAACTACTTGTAAATTAGCCCTCATCTACCTTCAATAGTTTTTCAAGTTTTTCTTTAAGCATGTCATATAGCAATAAGTAAACATTAAAATACTTAGACTATCGATTGTACAGTCACTTTTAAAATAAATTGTTCCCACTGTTCCTCAATCTTGATGAAAATGCTGAGGTCAGTGAGCTAACACTTTGAAGGAGACTCTAGATAGCTTGCTGGCTATAAATGCTATCATGGGGACAAATACGAACACTCCATATCTCTGCTTGCCACTAGCCTATCACCATCATAAGGGCTCTGGAGGTAGATTTAGGTTCATCAATAGTGAGTAGCTTCACTGACTTTATTGAAAGAAACTGAGGCAGAATTAAAGCCCATGGTACAATTCTCACTGAAACCCATGAGGCTAAGATGTGAAGACAGACACTTGGTAACTTGTAAATCCTCTTTAATCTTCTTATTGGCAGCACCAGAAGTGCAATATATGGAGTGCATGAGGTATACACGGAAAAATAATGTAGAAACCTATGCTGCCTTTCTTCTGCTACATTTTTTTCAACCATTTGAGGCTGAAGCTTTTTCATTGTTCCACATATTTCTGTTACATTCTAACAATGTCATCTGGACTTGCAATTAAAATAAGGAATGCAAAGACTAAATACCATAATTATTTAATATTCTGTAACATTAAATATACAATTAATAGTTTTTCTAGTGTAAAAAAAATAACAAAAGACGGGAAAAAAGAAAAAAAGGAGAAAGCCCATTTATCAAGAGGAAAAGTCTTACTTAGAAAAGACCCATATCTTTTGTGTTAGGAACTTTCCTAAATTTATCATAAATGGCTATTGATTCTATGTATGGCTTGATTATGTTTCCCTCTTTGGATTGATTTATAGGATAAGCTTGAAATATGGCCTGTCTCTGGTTAGAGAAGGAGAAATGCCACATTTATCACATCTCTCAGAGAATAAGCCATGTATCTGAAAAGGTTCTTCCACTGGTTAAAATTTCCCTGTAGCAATGACATGAGAAGAGAATAATTTCAATACTCATGTCAGTGGCACAGGAGAATAACAAATAAGAAGCTTATATCCTAGGCAAAATAAACTGTTCCAGAATGTACAGGGCAGTAAAATAATTTCTTTCCCTTTACACCTTACAACTTCCAACAAATGATTGAGAGCTGAACTGTATGCTGTAACCATGAGTTTCAACTCATGGGCATGTTGAAGAATTCAATACCTGTTTTCTTCAGCAAGTCAATTTGTTTATAATCTTCAGCATACCAGTGTATGTACAGATCATACAACTGATATTTGTTATAGATATTTTATATTATCTATGTCTATGTTCATAATATAGGGTCGTATTCATAGTTCTCATCCATTTCTCCATTATAACACAGTGACAAGAAATGGCAAATTGCCACGAGAAATACTGACAAGAGAAGGAAGACTGCCCCAGAGCCTGAGGTGACTGCAGTACTACTTCACAGTTTTGCAGACTCAGAAGGAAAAAGAAATAGTAACAGGTAATTCATCAGAGCTGAGTAAGGCATCCAGACCTGCTCCCTGTTGCATAACAACTACTGCCAACTAGGAAAAAGCAATGGGTGATAGCAGTAGGTGATTGTCATCTGAGGGGTACAAAGGAATCCATCTGCCATCCTAACCTGTTATCTAGAGAGGTCTGCTGCTTGCCAGGGGTCTGCAACAGGGATGTGACAGAGAGCATGCCAGAACTTGTACATCCCACAGACCTGTTGCTGCTGTATCATGTAGGAACCAGTGATACAGCTGTGAGCAATATGAAAAATATTGAGGCAGACTACAAGAATTTTGGAGCAGCAGTGATTAACTCAGGAGCACAGTTGTCTCATCAGTCCTCCTGGATAGGGGAATAGTGAGGGGAAGCACTGATAACATTTAGAAAATCAATAAATGCTTAAGGGAGTTGTGTCATGAACAGGGCTTCAGCTGCTTACATCATGGAGCACCTCCCCTATGAGGACAGGCTGAGAGAGATGGGACTCTACATCCTGGAGAAAAGATGGCTCTGAGAGGACCTAATAGCGGCCTTCCAGTACCTGAAGGGAGTATATAGGAAAGCTGGGGAGGGACAGGGGCATGTAGCAACAGAACAAGGGGAAACAATTTTAAAATGGAAACAGGTAGATTGAGATAGATACCAGGAATAAATTCCCTGTGAGGGTGGTGAGACACTGGAAGAGGTTGTCCAGTGAAGTTGTAGATGCCTCCTCCCTGGAAGTACTCAAGGCCAGGCTGGATGGGGCTGAGAGCAACCTGATCTTGAGGGAGATGTCCCTGCCTATAGCAGGGAGTTTGTAACTAGGTGATCTTAATGGTCCCTTCCAACCCAAACCATTTTACAATTCTATTATTCAATGAACACAGACCAAAGGATTTAGTGGATCTCCCTCCCCTTCCTCCCAAGGTTTCCATCAGGAACAGTCTGAGTAGCAGAACTTGTCCCCGGAATAAAATTACACCACACTCAGGATAAGGGTGATGTGTTGAGAGGAACCATGTAGGCACTGACACTGTGCTACTGCTAAAAAATCCTATAATGACAACAAATCATAATTTTTCACTGCAAGCAAACTTCTTGGGCAAATGCTGCTTCAGACTGGGTCCAAGCCTGGTTAGGAGTGCAGGATGAGTGAGATCCTGTAGCTTGCAAAATGCTGTATGCAAATACCTCAACAATTCCTTCCTGTGTGTTTGCCCTGTGATGTGCAGTAATTAATGTGCTTTCTTCAGAGTTATACACCAGTGTGTGAACAACATACTCTGGAATGAAATGGTCCAAAGTGCTGCTACCAGTAATATGCTGTTTTGCTGGAAATCTAAATGATTATGAGAACACAGTCATGCATTGTTCTACTGTCTTAGCACAGACAGGTCATCCATGTAATGATATTTTGGGACAGATTACCAAAGGATATAGTGCATTTCCATATCTTTCAGTCTTTAATTCCTTTACTGTCATGGAGTCCATACCATGTTTATCTTCAGACCAGCACTTATCTTTTTGAAGTACTCTAGTTTGAAAAAGACTCCTTGGAGCTGTTACAGGAATCAGTGGATGAAGCTGTATAACCAGTGCTTAACTTCAGAACCAATAATATTATTAAAATAGTTCCCTTTGGCCACAGAAATTTAAGAAAGTCATAATAGTCAAAAAAATGCTCAGGTGTAAAGTGAAGTCCAGGTTAAGGGATAGACGCAAGCCTTAGGTTTTAGCTCCAGAGCTCACATTACCACAGGATGCAAACTTACACTCCTGAGCTCTGGAATTCCATTCCAGAAGTAAAAGAGAAGAACTATCTGCCTGTAATGTCTCTGATGATGCAGGCATGGTCAACCATAGGAACATCCCAAGGATCACTGGAATGCACAAAAGAGTGTTAAGCTGCCTTCATCTTAATCTTACTCTTGTTAATGCTTTATTCTATGAAGCCATAGGTTTAGTGCAATGTATGGAATTAATATTACCAAACGTACAATAGATACTGAATTCCTCTGAAGTTTTCACAGTAATTTTAGATTAAATTATCAGTATCACATTAAAGGTCAGTACATAATTGTTGTGTTTTTTTTTTCTTTTCAGAAACATTATGGTTACAAAAGAGGCATTTCTTCCACGAGATTTTCAGGATTTTGATATAAATGAGCCCAGGGCTCACTGTGGTCAAAAATACTGCAGAAATGTGAAAAATTATACATGCACTTTGCAGATTGAAATGTTGATGTTCTTTCAATGTACTGCAAAATCTTTCATGCAATTTTTCACTCTTTTTTTCAGCTTCAAAATGCATCCACACCTGTGTCTTGGCTGGATAAAATCACTTAGGAGTCAATGAAATCAGTAAGAGTTAGGCTCATGCCATATGAAGCTTCTTTTTCAGCTACTTCCCTTGAAATCTAGATATCTTTTTCCAGGGATTTTACTCTTCCACAATTCTTAGTAGAACGTGATGTTTCTAACCTCACTTCAGGAAGTTGTATCCCAGATTTTTATTACACTGTCTTACTGGGTTCCAATCTTCATGAGAGTTTTATTTGGCATATGTAGTTCTGTCAGTATGTGAACGTACTCAGAATGAGGTATCTACTGCATATTGTGAAAATTCGCAAGCTTCTATTCTTTCATATGCTAAAGGGTATGTTTTTTATACTTACTTGATTTTATTATCCCCTGATGAAATATTAAAACAGTTTATTGTTTGCTCTGTTTCCAAGTTTTTCATGGTGCATGGTTTCAGACCAGTGAGAAGGAGATGGTAAATCCTGTTTACCAAAGATTCTGACTATTTTCTTCAAGCCTTAAATATAACTTAGCCTATGACGTCAGGACAGGGTGAGAACATATAACGTGACAAAAAATCCTCTAAACTAGTCAGAAGTATCTGTTCTTGGAATCAGCTCACTTGAGAGGGGTAATAAGGGTAAAATTTACTCTCCTTGCAAAAAATAAAAAAAGAGTAGGAGTATCTTCCCTACCCAGATTCTTTTTGTAGTATACTTGATGAGCTTTTATTTGTTCTCTATGAGATGTGAAGTTGGAGTCACCTTACATTTATTACGTGTATATTTATATCACTTAGAAGATGAAGTGCTCCATTCATAAGACAATAGTTTATTGTTATATGTTCAAATACAATACTACTTTCTTAATAATCAGAACCATCTGACATATGTACAGTAATGATGGCAATGGGTCATGCATGCCTAAGTTAGATGTACTGTAAGCCAAGAATGGCTAACTCTAATTGTATCTCACTTTTCATGACTGATGTCTTCTGCAAGGAAAGATTGCACAACTCTGTACACTTGAAATTCTGCACTCATGTTTAACAGATGCTGAAACAAAATACTCCATTGTAAACTTTTTAGGAAGCTATATTTTATAACATCATTAATTACTGTGGTGAATAAATCTTTTTGTATTGATAAAACTGATGTTGGAAAGGAAAGAAAAAGAATGAGTTTAACAGATTTGAACTATCATAGCATTCTTAAATGAATTTGGACAGGCATACATTTTATGCAGTAGAAATGCATGCCGTTTCCACTGTATGAGTGTTTGGCAACTATACTCCAAAAGGTACAACAGCTACCAAAGAAATAAAAAATATTTGCAGGTAACTAATCAGTCTTACTGAAGTAATTTTTCCAGCCTCATGAGTACCCATGTACAAAAAAATAAAAATATAAGTATTACTAAAAATAGAGAATGACAGAAGGACTTTGAAGGACTGTGTTTTTGAAGGCATTTATAAACCAACTTGTATATTAATTTAAACACTAGTAGATTTTAGAGGATAAATTCCCTCAGGTTTCATGGCACAGAAAAAAACAGATCTATCTGCATACCTTTAGAAGAAAGAAAAAATAATTTGCCAAAAGTCACAGAGAAAAAGGCAATATAAGAGCTGCTTTCAAAGCCTTTGGTTCCATTCTGGAATTTCAAAACTATATGTATATATATATGTCTGTATAGCCGGACTGCAGTATCCAGGCAATAATTAAAACTATAGTAAACTTTAATATTACTTCTACTAAAAATATAATTTTGCTTCTTACAGAATAAAATATGCACCACTACTGCTCTCCTCATCTCCTGTTCATCTAAACTTGACTTCTGTTTTGCTCAAATTTACTGATTTCACAAGTTTATGTGACCTTCTACTGTTTGCCCCTACACCCCAGTTCAACCAAATGTTTAATGGAAACTTTTGCTTCTACTCAGAGTGAGTGTAAGCTGAACCTGGGCAACAGCCAATAAGATGGTAAAGCATATTTGAAACTACCCAATTTCCCAGAAGGAAATCTTAATTTTGTGAATTAAGTAATCCACATGCCAAGAACTAGTTCCAAGATACACATTTACATAGCTTAAGAAGGTCTCAGCTCAAACCACAATAGCTGCATGAAATATAGGTTTACTTTTCCTTTTTTAATTTTTTTCTTCTATTTTTTTTTAAGCGATGTTAATATGGAGGCTTTATCAATTATAGACATTATTTGTGTTTATTTCTAAAAACTTAAACATATCAGTCAAAGCCTATAACTTGAAATCACAGCATGTCAGTCAATTGGGACTTCAACATATAGCAAAGACTTGTAAATTATTGAAAGTGTCTCTGTGAGCACTTCAGTATACTTGAATGAATCCCTTCCAGCCCCATAGACTTCTGAATGTTCAAAGCATGTAGGAGATCTCTTACAGATGTCATTACAGATTACAGGAGCTTCATCATGCTCTGACTCAGTACCCACCTGTTCAAGGGTCTAGATAGCCTGAGAACAGCTGCCCTTAGTAATAAAGTCTGAGGGGAAAAAAAAAAAAAAAAAGGTGTTTCCTTTCTTCCAAACAGAAAAATGGGTACACCTCAAAACTGTGCTGGAGAAAAAACAAATCCTGTGACACATTACCTGAACAGGTTCATATTTTCAGATGTGAGATTTAGATAATTTAAATCTGTTTCACATAACAATCTTTATATGCTCAGATGAAGCCTGAACTAAATATTCTTATTTATTGTTAAAATGTCTTTAGTTATACCACAAACTTCATATTTCATGAGTAGGAAGTTATTCTCTGTAGCTAAGAATTCACATTTTTTGGGGTTGTAACATGATGAGGTTAACCATTAGCAAAGTTTTATATAATGGACACAGTAATAGATTATTATTTTATACCATTCACATAAAATGTGACAGAAATTGTTTAGGCATTGATAATCCTACCTTGAAGCAGGGAGAATGAGTCTCTTGAAGTATATTCCACATTTAATATTCCATGAATTCTCTGAAGACAAATAAGTTGAAATGCCACATTTTGAGTCATTTGAAAAACTCTTAATTCTTGTATATTATCAAGGATTAAAAAATATAAATTTAAAAATTTAAATATATTTTCCTCAAAGAAGCATCAGTGTTTTATGTGTTAGAAGTAAAATGAACTCTATATTCCAGTTTTAATTTTTTCAAAGTTGTTGAAATAGGTCTTTAATTAAAGTTGAGATTGGATTTATAGTAACTCCTCACCATGTAAGCAGAAGTTGGCCTCTTCTAAAGATTTATATCTTGCATATAGTGTGGTTTATAGCTTGATGGTGAAAGAAGCTCTGTGTGAATATGCTGAGACCCTCTTTACTAGTGGAAATTTGCTGTATGGGTTTTAAGTTAATGGTCAAGAGCTTTCCCTTGCCCTTGTTTTCTTTGCTTTCCTTGAATTGGGTGGATGTCACACCAGTCTTAATCCCTTTTAAATTACATTTCTAACTACAGAACAGCATAGTATGAATTTCACCTACTATACTATTAAAATATAATCTGTGAGTTTAGCTCCAAGGCCAGGTTTTGGTAGCTATTATCCTTCACAAGTACATATATATAAAATTATTTTTGGAAATGATAGTCTGTTCTGAAAGTAATGCCTCCTTTTTGTTTCCATGGAAACTACAATAGTTACAAAAGGCACAATAACGGTACTTGATGGAGCACATTCTCAGCTGCAAAACACTATTTTTCAACATGGCCACCACCAGTAGCTGTTCATTTTCACTACTGATGAACAAGATCCTGCATGCCACACTCATGAAAATATGCAGTAGAAGAAATGACAGTTTCACAACTGCTATGACTATACTATTATTGAAATGTACTACCCACCAACTCACTGTGCTAACAGCCACTCTTTGATCTCCATAAACAGTCAGCAAGCATCAATGTATATCACTGGGTGCAAATTTTTCCACATGAAGAAACTCAGTTAAAAACCTTTGCCAATTATGCACTTCCATGTCAAATGTCAATTTGTCAGATTGCCCCTTTGCCAATGTAACCTAAAACCACATATACAAACACATTTAGCACTAATAATTTCTTTCTATCTTACTTTGTGAGGCAGGAGACTTAAATCCAAAGATTCGGTGCAGACAGAAGCCAACAATTTTGCTGAAACATGTTTTCACATGCAACAGTTTATTCAATATTCTGTTCATAGATTCATAGATTCATAGATGCATTAGGTTGGAAAGGACCTACAAGATCATCTA
>VXAB01011858.1:52673-77770 GCA_013399175.1 Odontophorus gujanensis
ACCCTCTTTACTAGTGGAAATTTGCTGTATGGGTTTTAAGTTAATGGTCAAGAGCTTTCCCTTGCCCTTGTTTTCTTTGCTTTCCTTGAATTGGGTGGATGTCACACCAGTCTTAATCCCTTTTAAATTACATTTCTAACTACAGAACAGCATAGTATGAATTTCACCTACTATACTATTAAAATATAATCTGTGAGTTTAGCTCCAAGGCCAGGTTTTGGTAGCTATTATCCTTCACAAGTACATATATATAAAATTATTTTTGGAAATGATAGTCTGTTCTGAAAGTAATGCCTCCTTTTTGTTTCCATGGAAACTACAATAGTTACAAAAGGCACAGTAACGGTACTTGATGGANAAATTATTTTTGGAAATGATAGTCTGTTCTGAAAGTAATGCCTCCTTTTTGTTTCCATGGAAACTACAATAGTTACAAAAGGCACAGTAACGGTACTTGATGGAGCACATTCTCAGCTGCAAAACACTATTTTTCAACATGGCCACCACCAGTAGCTGTTCATTTTCACTACTGATGAACAAGATCCTGCATGCCACACTCATGAAAATATGCAGTAGAAGAAATGACAGTTTCACAACTGCTATGACTATACTATTATTGAAATGTACTACCCACCAACTCACTGTGCTAACAGCCACTCTTTGATCTCCATAAACAGTCAGCAAGCATCAATGTATATCACTGGGTGCAAATTTTTCCACATGAAGAAACTCAGTTAAAAACCTTTGCCAATTATGCACTTCCATGTCAAATGTCAATTTGTCAGATTGCCCCTTTGCCAATGTAACCTAAAACCACATATACAAACACATTTAGCACTAATAATTTCTTTCTATCTTACTTTGTGAGGCAGGAGACTTAAATCCAAAGATTCGGTGCAGACAGAAGCCAACAATTTTGCTGAAACATGTTTTCACATGCAACAGTTTATTCAATATTCTGTGTTATATTCCAGTGATGTATAATACTGTGCCAAGATTTGCTACACTTATTAAGTGCCAATATTCACTACCACTTCCCTATTATATCAGATTTACTTTGACTTACAAAAATCTTCCTTCCTTCTTTTTGATACAAAATCTTGGAATTAATTCCCATTTACTTTACTTCTTTAGGAAGCAGTCTCCAAAATTTTCCCTTCCATCTCAATGAATACTACAGTACTAGGATACTATGCTAATACTACATTACTACGATGTTATGATACTATGATAAAACTCAGGTCTTCATTAATCCCTGTTCATGATGAGAATGACGTAGTGAACGTGCTTGCTGCTATACCTTCTCATAAAATAGATAAATAAATATCAAATATCATTATATTTCTTCTGTCTTTCTTACCTCCAGCGTAATCTTTCCAAGACAACCTGATCTAATAGAAGGTATCCTGGTCCATGACAAGAAGATTGGAACAGGATGATCTTTAAAGATCCCTTCGAACCCAAAATATTCTTGAACAGCGAAAGGCACGCGAAAACTAACAACACTTTAGGAATTTTGTTTCAGTGTTTGATCATCCTCATGGTGCACCCCAGGTACAACTTTGTGCCATTCCTGTGTGTCTTGTCATTCGTTCTTAGGAAGAAGAAACCAGTACTGACCTTCCTCAGGAAGTTTGGAGAGCAATGAGGTCACCTCTCAGCCTTCTCTTCTTCAGACTGGCCAAATCAAGAGTCCTTAGCCCGTCCTCACAAGACATGACCTCTAGACCTTCCATCAACTTAGTTGGCCTCCTCTGGACACTTGGACACTGTAACATAAGTTCTAAATTAATAATAAAAGTAAATGATAGCAGTTTCAGTACTGAAAAACTTCTGATGTAGAACTGCAGAATGTAATGAAATTAACCTTTTAAAACACACTCACTTAAATTAAAAAAAAAATATATATATATATATACCATAGAGTTTTATCTCTAATAGACATCTGAATTCACTTTTCAATGTTCAAAACATTTGTACTTTCTCAAGTTACTGGCAAAGCGTCTTGAACCTATTTTCTACTGTTGACAAACAATAGGGATTTTAGTAACGCATGAAGAAGCAAGATGCTGGTGACAGAGGCAAAACTAGAGCTGCTGTCATGAAAGATCTGAATATATAGGAAAGTAACTTGAATATAAGAAAGTGAAAGAGATAAAATGAAGTTTTCATTATGAGTTAGACAACGTTTATTTCAGTCTAGAATAACAATTCAAGTGACAGGGTTAAAATTTCATTTCAGCACAATTTATAATTACAGATGTTATGAATTATCTTCAACAATCATTGGCTGTCACAAAAAAAGTAACTGAGCAGTTATGTCAGAAAATAAATATAGCAAAGATTGATAACTGTAAAATTATTAATTATGCTTTAGTATAAAAGCTTGATTTCAGATTTAAAAATCAATTTTATGATGACCAGAATCCCAAACTGTTTTGTAGCTTATATTTTTTTCATAGATATCATTGCATTACTATTGTTAGTTTCATTTCTTTTTGACATAATGACACTTAACACATGGAGCACATGGAGGAATAAAGATTAAGAGAGAAAACAAATCAAATATTTACTTTTAACTTTTCCTGAGTGTGATATTATTCACTGATTTCTTTAAAATATATGTGAGGGGAAAAAAATGGTTTATTTTCCTATCAAATGTTATCAACATTTCAGTCCACAGTGCTTTATCGTGCTTAGGCTTCTTTGTGCCTTGCATATCATATGACTCTAGGACCTTTTTTTAGAAGGATCTTGATGCTTTTCAGCATACATACAAGGAAAGACACAAGATAAATTCAAGCTGCTTTTACCTTCATGGAAATAGTGATTGCCAAACTACAGTTGGCAGTGTGGTTGCATGGGGAGTACTGCATAGGCAGCCCAACATATCTGGTCTAATTCCTTTATGTAGACAAGAAGCACAAGTAAAATTTTGTCAATAATAGGCAGCTAATTTTGGCATAGAACTGTGATTCTGAAAACAGACTGAACTGGGCTCAACTATCTTGTAGAAGTCATACACTTAAATCTGTCTTTGATGTGTCTTTGATAGGTTTTGCATAGCTTACTTTCTGCCTTCAGCACTCCATGCTGTAAGCATGACCAGAGAAGTGACTGTCATTAAATACTTTTTCAATCAGCTCTGAAGTGCCTTTTGTTTTTCTAGGTGGAGGGGGAAATGTAGATATTTATTTATTGATCGATTCATTTGCTGAAGAGAAGAGTTAACAAAGGATTAAAAGACATAGCATACAGAAGAATCTTCTGCAAGCCTGAAGTGCTAGCAATGTAAAAATTCCCTCAGACCATTATAGTGAAAAAGAATCATCACTGGGAACAGTGCCCACAGGGAATTGGTCTGTGACAGAACTGTATCCCCATAAAGCAACACAAGTGTTCAACAGAAGTACTATAGATTTCCATTAGGGAGGGTGGAGATGATATTGCCATGAAGACTAGTGATTTTGCCTGAAAATATGAATTTTATTTGGAAAGGAGTTTTCTTCCAGTGGTGTCTGCAATCCTCTTGTTTCCAAAAATACTTCACTTAAATTCCTTACTTTATTCCTTTTCCCAGCATAATCCTAACCATTACAGATGACCAATTACCACTGAAATATTTTAGCTTCTTAACTGTTTCATTTGATTTATCGTTTTACTAGTGTTGCTGATAGTGGCCTAATTTGTTCCCTTTTACTTAAAAGTTTCCATTCCCTTGAATTTATTTCACTCAAGATTTGCAGGCCTGCAAGCCTCAAAAGATTTATTTATTACTGCCTTTTTTTAAACAAGTTTTCTTACCAGGTGCTCTCTCAGCTCTGCTTAAAAAGTGCAACTTTCTTCTCTTTAAAAATGAAAACATAAAATGTGTGTGTCCATTTATCTGGAAATATTATGGACACTCATTAATTTCAGCCTCCCTTCTCTCCCTTTTTTCCCCCCCCAGTTTTGATGTAGTTTACATCTGTACATTCTCAAGCAAGTGGGGACAGGAGGGAAATGATTCAATTTCTTATACTCTGGGCTAAACTCTAATGTTCTGCTGTTTTTCACATTTAATGTCTGGAACACTCCCCTCTGCTTTCAAACATGTATTTGACTGAACTTCCATCAACCTCAACAGCGTAACTGTGCTGTAACTCTTTGTGCAGACACAAGAAAACTGTTAGTTGTCAATGAACACCTTGATGTATTCAAGTTTCATAAATAACCAAAACCATTTTCCAAAAAAGGAGCCTGAAAGAGTCATTTTAAAAGACTCCCTCCTTCACCACCTAATTTTTTTATATAATAAGGCAGAGCTGATTTCTACTGTGGCTGAATGGAAGAAAATGCCTCAGACTAGCAGAGATTTTCAAGCATACTTTACTGTAGCCTGAGACAGCAAATTTCCATAACCAGAAATTATATAATTCCCCCAAACTGAGCTGCATGTGGTAAGGGGCAATCAAATTCTGTCCTAACAACATTTTATCTTCTGAACCTAGTTAATTTAGCTTGATTTTCATATCTTATCCTGCATCCTCTTCTATACACTGTGTGTACTGTGTTATTCTTCCTCACTGGAATTAAAGAAATTTAAAACCATCCTGTTTGTTAAAAGGGAAACAGTTACTTTTTACATTTTAGGACCAAGATGTAGGTAGAAGGTCACAAAGTTGGTGAAGGACTGGATTTCTCATAACTGCGATTTAAATGAGTTAAGGATGAAATTTCACATTCTGTCATTTATTTTTCAGCATTACAAAACACTAAATAAATTTTGAGGTTCATCCTTCTTTGTGTTTAATCAGAAAAAAATCTCTTTACAGGATACAGAAAACTCTAATTGCATTTTTAGTATCTCTTATCAGCCATCCATTTCAGCATTGATAATCTTTGCTGGAAGTTATTCTGTCCTATCACTTTGTTATGTATCACATGAAGAATACTTAATCTAAAGCAGAAAATGCTGAGGCAGTAACCTTCTTAATGGCTTATATTCACCCCTGAGATCCGTCCTAGTATAATTTCACGTTGCTAGTGTGACCTACAAATTAACTGAAGTCTATTATATAAACCCTGATGTACAGATACATGAGATTTTTATTCTGCTGAGATTATTTACTTTATTTGCTACAAGAAGGTCTGTAGATCAGCCTTTCGGACCCAGGGCTGTTTGTCATGTAAGCAAGATTTCCTTCCCCTGGATAACATTTATATTTCACAAATCAGTAAACATACCCCTAAATGTTGCTACAAGCCCACATTTACAACTTTTCTGCTTACCGTGGATGGAAAGTTAGCCCTAAATAGCAATTCTTCTAATAAATATATGCCACTATATAGAAGTTAAGGTGATTTAAAAGGTTAAAATGGCTATTTTTGTGTCAAGTAAATATACTGTCTAAATTTAAAAGTATGTTTAAAAATTTAGGGAGAAAATAAAGTTTTCAATATTGAGGTTTGTAAGGCTTATATGTCAACAAACAGAGTAACAGTTCTCATTAGATGGGACATTTTATTTCTACTTATCGTTTTCCTCATTCTATGTGAAGATGAAGTAAATAAATTAAGTGCAAAGCAAATCGACTCTGAATTTTCTGAGGATTTAATGGCAATATTTATAAAAACAATTACAAAAAGGACTGTTTTCACAAGAAAGTATTAAGTGCATTTGGCTAGATAGGTCCATTTACTTTTTTCTAGCTTTGTGAATAGAAAAGCAAAATATTTTGCACCCACCTTCAAGACTGGAAGTATAACATGTTTGCATATTATAGCCTGAGTACAAAATAAAATGAAATATAGTACAACATCATAAAAAGGAAGGTGAAAAAAATAAAATTCAAACACGATGTAAAAGAAGCTATGATTCCCCTCCTGTCCATTCTTAACCTTATTCATTTCTGCCGCCCTGACAAATAGAGAACTCATCTATACTGATAAATCCTTTGTGAACAGTTACATAGCAAAATGGATTTCATTTTCACCTGATATTTGTGTTCAATATTCCACATACATTACACAGGTAGGTATTACCATCGATAGTCTCCGACAGGCAATTTATTGCTTCTTGTCAGACTCCAGGATGGCTGATAAATGATAGAAAGAAGTTTCACAATCACTTCTGCCAGTGCCTTCTGCACCATCAGGTGGATCCCATATGACCCCATGGATTTTTGACAGTCTAAGTGGAGTAGCAGATTGATTCTATATGAAAAACATATAGATTAAATTAGGCTATAGACAAAGATTTAAATAAAAGAGATTACACAGGATTAAAATTATCATATAGTCAAAGAGATTGGGAACTTTATCCAGTAGGTGAGAGAATTTTCACTTAAAAGCAAATAACTATCTTTCATTGCTAAAAAATATGTACGTATCAGACAATGAACCACATAGGTAGGATGAAATACTGTAATCAGAGAAAAACTTCATTCTAATGTTCAAACTGTGAATAGAAGCAATGTTTGGTATCTCAGAATGTCCTCCTAGACTTTTCTGTTGAACAGTGTCACCTAAAAGGAAAGGGGATGTGGATATGGACAACTGAAGATTGGCTTTGATGACATCATAAGCTGTTATTCTATCTTGAGAAGTATTGCAATCAAGAACATGACTTGATGAAGAAATTAATAAAGGCAACCTAGAACTTAACATACAACACTAAAACTATTTTAGAGCAATATTTTTACAGATCAAATTTCCAGTAAACTTGTTTAAATAAATCCCCAAGTCAGACCATAAGGTTTAGATAAAACCAAGTTAGAATACTACTTTTTTGAAAATGTTATCTCAGCTATGAATATTTTGCAGTGACTGATCACATAAAGAAATTATTTAAAAAGTGTACATGGGTGTTCATAGAATTCTTTCTGGCCCTTATGGGAGTTATGTAGCTAAAACTCTTGCATAGCACCTTGAAAATATACCCCAAGATGCTAGATTGCATGAGTGAAGATGTCAATATATTGCTCTAAAAACGCACTCCCTACAGGTTATTTACAGTTCTACGGTTCTTGTGTGGCAAAGAAAAAACAATAGGGTCTATTTCATTGTTTAAACTGCATTTGATTAAATGTGAAGCATAATGAAAGGGAAGTTTTAAAAAAGAGATATAAAATTCCATAAAATAAGATATGTGACAACAGATAAAGAGAATCTCATTTAATAATGTGGGTTTTTATCACAAAGATGCAGGTATAAAAGTCAGTAGTTTCTTTTTTTTTCTTTCTTTTATTTTTTCTGGAAGGAATCTAAAGAACAAAATATCAATTCACTGTGACTTCACAAAATCATTTAAAATAGATGACCAAGAAGATTTTAATTTGTTCTGATCTCTACATATAGAAGAACATGAAAAATACAGTAGATGAGAAAATGTCAAAGTAACAAGATTGTTAAGACAATATACCTTCATTCTCATTATTCAATATTTACCTACTGTATAGAAGAATATTAAATGATTAATTTTTTTTAAAACTTTTTTTTTCTCCTAAGTTCAAGTCAAGAGTGAGAGTTGGATAGCAATGATCTTGGTGGTTTTATTATAATGGTACTGAACTCTTAGCTCTGCTAACATTAAGTAATATATATTCTATTTTTCTTCAACAGATTTGGTTTTATGCAGTCTTATTTTATTTTGTACTACTTTCATTCTGTTCATACACTGGAAAAAGACACACTGTTAAACACAGTAGGCAAATGTGGCAGTTCACAGCTACAATAGTAAATCCCAATAGTCCTCGTGAACATTCTAATTTTTAGTAAACATTAGTGACAGTAGAATATGAATATATTCCGTGAAAGGGAGAATTTATTGCAAGTCATAACAGTATTTATAGAAACAAAATATTGTTATTTCAACATCAAAAGCCTGAATATCCCCTCATTAAACGAAATCGCTTTCCACAAGATGAAATGGAAATCAGACATTTTTACTGACTGGAATATTTACAAAATACTCAGCCTTCATATGCTCATCTCTCATGTACACACACATAAAGTCCTCCTAGACATGCCAGTACCCCTTCCTCAGCCCACACTTGAGGTCTATGTTAATCATCATATGTTCAATAGCTATTCTCTTGAGTATGCCACAAGAAGGTAGATACTGTTGTCATGCTCTAATATAAAGGAGTAGATGAGGTTCTTTGATGATGTGTATACCATCAGTAAAGCCCAGTTCATCAGTTTAGCCCAACCAGTTTATTACAAATACTAGTTGCTTAGGGATACGGGGAAGGGAAGGTGAGCGATAGAAAAGAGATGAAAAGCAAGGAGTCTTGGGAGAAAGTAAAAGAGATATAATCACTACCGTGGATCCAGCGAGGTTCGTAGTAGGTCCGTTGATCTCTTGTCTGGTCACCGCGGGGGATGGGGGATGGAAGCAAGCAGGCCAAAGGGTTCTTCCAAAGAGGTTTTCCCCTCAGGGAATTCTCTGCCAAAGGTTTTTCCTCTTTTCCTCTTCCTCTACGAATTCTCCCAAATCCTTGGTTCAGTGAAGGCCTTTTATTCCCCATTTCTCAGGAATTTTTTCTTTTCTCTTTGTTTTTGTGACATGTCTGGCCCAACAGATAAGCCTGCAGAGGGTGTGGCCTTCATTGCCATTCAGGAGCATTGCTGTCTTTTTGTGGTGGTCAGCTTCTACAAGCCATACCGCTCACAGAAAAGACTATTTGCACCTATTTCTGCTTATCTTTACAACCATAAACAGAGACAATGGCACCATAACACCCATCTAGATAACCGGCAGTTATCAGTCAGAGTCTTGTCACCAGAAAAGGCCTTATGAAGCAAGCTTAGAGACAAAATAAAGGAAAACAGTTTCTGTCTTTCACAACTGTTTAAGGAATTTTCTAAAATACTCTCTATTAACAAGAAAACAAGTTAACTTAATTGTTTAATTGAGTAGCCAGAGTTACTCAAAATCATTACTCAGGCTACCACACAGAGGTGGAAGTGTAAGTTTGAGATTTAAATGTTACAGATTTCAACTATGTATGCCTATAAAAAAAAAAATACATAAAATCACCAAAAAACCTCACACTTTTGCAGAAAATAACATTTCCCTTATTTACTGAAGATTTTCAAAATAAGTTATATCCATATTCACTTCATCCATTTATGACTTGTGGTAGTATGTGTTTTATACTATGAACTGTAGTGAAAAACACACAAGAGGGACAGTTTGTTTTCTTTGATCCAATATACTCCTGTGCAGCTTTGAACACTTTATACCTTTACTGTTCTTGCTGGTTTTAGTGGAAGTGTGATTGGGCTGGACTTACTTTGATGAATTATTGTGTTCATAGTATATTTAACACTGAGCTGCAAAGATTTTAGAAATGTCACTATCAAAATATGTAGTAATGACATGAAAAAATATTAAGAAAATAAAAAATATTCAAAAGACAGAACTATGCAAGATTATTTCTCTGTGAATACCTCAATGTGAACAAGAATCAAAAATAAAAACTCAACAGTTATGAAATACCTTGAAAATTACATTAGTGGTCAATCTAAGAACGATTTTTTCATCCTTCTTCATGACCCTTCTAGTCTATGTTAAATTACTCCCATCTCTCTCTTTGTACATTTAAACTGTAAATAATATTCTTTTATTAAATTCCAGGCAAGTCATTAAATATGTTTGTTCTAAATCTTTAAAAGAAACTTGTTCCTTGATCAGTGAAACTTCATGGAAAACACAGCTTTATATCTATAAAGCTCTATTATACTATTCCCGAAATATTCCCTTTGTCATACTTGCATGGTTGAGACTCAGTTTGGATAACATTTAGAAGCACTTCAGCAAAAAGAATAGAAATTATTTCAGCAGATTCTTCCTTTGGGATTGAAGATTTAGCAAAACACGTCAAATCAGTCAGGTTTGTTACCTATTTCCAGTAATCTGTAAAGCTTGATGCCAGAATTGATATCCTGTAGCTCACATGAACTGTACATTGACTCAATTCCTCCAAAAACAAATTTCTCTCTTTTTTTTTTTTTCAAGAGGTGTTAAAAAAGTAAATATTTTTTTAGTTCTTTATAGCTTTAAAAAACATGTAACATCATTTATGAAGTGTTACCTTAGCCATAAATGACTTGATGATATAAATAATCAATATTTCTTATTTTTGAATGCGAAGCCAGAAATAGTGATTAAGGTCATACTTAGTTCAGGTTAAACAAACGCAAAAATTGAGTTTGATGTTTAACTGAATTTCAGCAAGTGCTAGGGGAATGTATGACACTGAAGTCCTCCTACTACATTCCAATCAAAGAGCAAACTAAAACAATACAAATATAGTGGTTAGAAATAGAAATATTAGAAACATTAGAAATAAAGTGATCTATTTTCAGTAGTTCCAAATTATATGCATTTGTGTGATTTTTCTTTGAGTTGCAGGAATGCTTGGGTTGAAAATGAGAATCCCCTCATCAAGATCATTGATAAAGATGCTAAACAGGAGTGGCCCCAGTACTGAGCCCTGGGAGACACTGCTCGTGACTGGTTGCCAACTGAATTTAGCTCCATTGACTACAACTCTTTGGGCTCGATTGTCCAGCCAGTGTTTCACCCAGGATAGCATATGCCTGTCCAAACAATGGGCAGCCAGCTTCTCTGTGAGGATGTTGTGGGGGACAGTGTCAAAGGCTTTACTGAAGTCCAGGTAGACCACATCCAGCCTTACCATCATCCACTAAGCAGGTCACCTTGTCATAAAATGAAATCAAGTTTGTCAAACAGTATCTATGATTCATGGCCCCATGCTGACTGGGGTCATCTGATGCCGTGGTTGACCTTTAATTGATCCAGGATGGCTCCTGAGATAAACAATTCCATAACCTTCCCTGGCACTGAGGTGAGACTGATAGGTCTGTAGCTACCAGGATCATCTTTCCATAACTTTTTGAAAATGGGTATCACATTTGCCAGTCTCCAGTCCACCGGAATGTCCCATTAGCCCGAACTGTTGAAAGATGATGGAGAGTGGCTTGGCAATCACATCTGCCAACTCCCTTAGCACTCTAGGGTGCAGTCCATCTGGCCTTGTGGACTTGTGAGCATACAGCTCTCTTGGAGCAGATCTCAAACCATCTCATCATAGATTAAGCAGGGCTTATTTCTGTTCTCCATCCAGCACCCAGGGAGAACTTAGTCTTACTATTTAAGACTGAGGCAAAGAATCCATTAAGTACCTCAGACTTGGTCACCATGTTCCCCTTTGCATCCAGCAAGGGATAGAGGTTCTCCCTAGTCTTTCGTTTACTGTTGATGTATTTATAGAAATAGTTATTGTTATCTTTTATCTTAGTGGCCAAGTTCAGTTCTAGCTGGGCTATGACCTTTTTAATTTTCTTCCTACACAGATTCACTACATATATACAATTCTCGTGCTTAGCCTGCACCCTCTTCCAAAGACCCTAGACATTCCTTTTCTTTCTCAGTTCCAGACAAAGGACTCTGTTCAGCCAGACCAGTACTGTTGGTTCATCTTCTGTGACTTGGAGATGGTCGCCTCCTGCACCCTCAAAATAACTTACTTCTTAAAATATCCCAGCCTTCCTGGTCTCCCATGCTCCCCTAAGGGACTCACAACCACGGTCTGAAAGTGACCAAAGTCTGCCCTCTGGAAGACTAACTCTACCTTCGTCCCTTTACATCCTATATTGACTCACCATTGTTTGGTCCAATTTTTAATATAATTAATTTAATAAAAAAATACCACATCAATTTTCAATTTATGCAAAAATGAATCTGCCTCAGTAATTTTGCAGACAAAGTGGCTTCATTTATTGAATAAATGCAAGGCATTGTTTTCCAATTCCCTATAAACTTTCCCACCTTCACATCTGCTGTCTTAAATGTTTCAACTCCACCTACGTTTAAACATCACATCCATGAATTTCCTTCAGTGTTTCTTTCTCATCTTTCACCTTTTCCCTGAGAACAGTTCAGACCCATAGAGATGCCATACCCAAGGTACATGAAGGAACAACAACGGCGGATATTGTTGAGGGAATCTGACAAATATGAAATTCTTTATGGTTGAAAATCATTACACTAGATCAAATCACATCTTTGCATGACTGCAAAGCATCCGGCAAGCTCATAATATTTTTTCACACCATAAACAACACTGGATTATTGAATTTTATTCATTTCTAGAAAGTGTATTTTATTAAGTACAACTCAGACATTCAAAACTATTAACCCTGCTTAAAACTCCTCAAAGTTTTATGCAAATATGTTCTCATAAAATATAAATGTAGACTATCAGCTTTCTTGAAATGAAAATCCTTCTAGTTTTCTAACAACCCAAGTCTCCAGATGAACACATTTTTTCACTGCTTTAAGTTTCACAGTCTTTTAATGTAAAAAATAAAAAAAAGATAGAGAACAATATATGAAAATCTTCCACTACAGGCCTACAGATTAGTCTGCTCTGCATGATGCTGGAAAACATTCAGATTTCCATAACCAAATCCAGACTTGGTCTTGGATTTTGGTCACATCTTGAGACATCCTCAATCTTGCGACAAAGTCTTCTTCAGACTAAATTTTCTGTTCAGCAAAAGCAAGATGTACAGAAGATGCAAAGCGTCACTTATTTAACTAATGTACGTTAGTCCTGAAAGAGGAAAATTCATCCTGGGTTCTCACTGTCCTTCAGCAGACAGGCAGTATTACACTCTGTATATGGTCTTCAGCTGAATTTGTCAACAATGCTGTTGTTTTGCTTTCACTGAGCTGAACATGACTTACATTTAAGAGTGAAACATCAACACTGAAAAAGGTCTTGATTTGTAAAAAGATCTTTATTTGTAAATAATTTTTTGTTTGGTAGAAAATTTGTAGTCTCAAGTAAAATAAATGGGCAGTGCAAATCAGATTTGTGTTGATATTCAGTAGATATTTGTGGGGGAAATATGGTCCAGGGAGAGATAAAAGAGGGGCAAACCTCTCCTCTCTTCTTTTTGTTCTCTTCCTTCAGGAGAATTTTTCTCACAGTGGCTGACTAAACATACATAAAATAGTGGTTTCAACTTCCAGGTAACTGGGTTTTGACCTTCAACTTTCTCTGGACAGTTAACTGAGTTAAAATTGCTTTAAGCATTGTAGTCACATCTTTTTTATCAATCTAAACTAATAAAATAGTGAAACATTTGTTTCAGGAAACAGAAAAAATAGTTTATAGCTATCTTGATATTTCAGAAAGAATGGTCTGTACCAGTTTTCAAATGTTAACATACTAGATACTTAAAATACTAGAGCTGTCATAACTTCACTCAAAATATTTCATATATTATTTCATATAAATTCTTCAGTTTCCATTTGGTTAAAAAAAAATCATCTGACATTTAAGAAAGACTCTAGCCTAGTAGTTAGGATGCTCACCAAAGAGCGAAAGCATCTGCTTTAATCCATGATTCTATTAACTACAATTTATTCATGTGGATAAAAGCAGTATTAAGATCAGCGAGTGAGAGACAGTGGATGCTGAAGCATATTCTAACTTGCTGGAGTGGTTTCCTTGGAAGTAAACAAATTTAAACAAAGAGGCGGAATATGAGTATATAATATGCTGAAAGCTGTAAGTACTGGGCTGTTGTGTAAGAGAAGAAAGTTCCTTCTCTAGGAGTTGCACGAATCTTGTGAACAAAAGAGAGGAAATGGATTTCAAATTTTGTTAGATTCTGTCACAGTTCAGTAAGAAAGCTAAATTAATGCCTGGGGCAAATTATTTGTTTAATGATTTCCTAATATTGCACAAAATTTCTGGATTCAGTGCTTATGGCAATCTATGAATCTTAGTATATATTTTATCATTCCTAAATGTTGACTTCATATCATTTAGTGTTATAGAGTAAAAATGCTCTCAGTTTTCAGGCTAAATTCTGTTATATTTTCACTCTTCTCCTGTGAGAAAATCCTTGAAATTTATTCAGAGGGAACAATAAAGCAAAAACAAACCAAACAAAAACTAACAAAAATGCAGTTAAATCAGTTATTTCTGTTTTATTTACAGAATTTGAAGGTAAACTCTATGCATTTAGAGAGATATATGATATTTAGTCAAACAAATGCCTAGTGGGAACCTGTTATCCCAGAGCTAAAAATTTTTGAAACAGTTTGGAATATGAATCAGGACAGTGTGAATGTCTAATACATAATTTAAAGATGACTGCAGAACATTCAAGACCTTTTATTGTTAATCTGAATGTCTTAGTATTCTGAAGACAGAATGTTTATAATAGTGAAAAGAAAGATAATCTACATTAAAATTTTATCATTCTGACCAGTCTGTGCCCTATTTAATTTTAAATTAATACCTTATTAAACAACAACAACAAAAACAAAACAAAACAAAACAAAACAAAACAAAACAAAAAAAAGCACCAGAAATTCTCCTCTTGACATATGGCCTAAAGAAGAACATTTATTTTACAATGTTTGTTGATGTCACTAGCATCACTACTGAAGTCAGTACAGTGAAGTTATGTAAACTGGAGTGAATATTAGTGCTGACATCTTAGAAATCAAGGGAAAAGTGCAGATCTACATTTATATTTTGGCAATCTGAAACCTTTATCATTAACTTTCTATCTCTACTATGTAAAAACCAAAGGATTCTTAATAGTGAACTGCTAGATTTTATTAAAAAAATATCTGATTTGTAAGAATGTACATTTAATTAGTAAGAATGTGGATTTGTTGCTTTAAGGCAGCAAGCTTTCTTTTCTGCATACCTGAAATGGAAAGATAGATAGTACATGATTACAAGGTATAAATATATATTCCTAGTCTGAAGTTGAATACCAACTCTGATCTTTGAATTAATTATTATTAGAGTTATCTTACCAGACACCCTGCAAATGGAAATAGTAACTACTTTCACTTAGAAGTGACACAAGTAAAAACTAAATATCATAAACTTGTCTAGTCCACATTACACTTTTGACACATGCTGAAAAAATAAGCAAACCAAAATACAGTGCCTATTTTCCAGCTGCTCCATCTGACAACATGAACAATCGCTGCCTGTGGTGAAGCTTGCTGATGCAGGATACACAAAAGAATACAAAGTTAGAAGTCTGGAGAAATTACTGCTTCTGTAACTTAGCATTTTTTACCAACTGCTGTAAATACATTAGGAAATCTCTACGAGTAATATGGACTCAATATACTACGTAAGGGTTACCAGTACTTTTAACCTTTATCAGTTCCCTTTATCAGTTCCCTTTGGGTTATTCTAAATATGTATGTGTGTTATATATATATTTCTTTCCTGTTTCAAAAAGAGTACCAGAAAATAATTAAAAGTTGTCAATCCCACGTTTTTCATTTTCCAGATCATTGCAAACTTCAGCAATCATCACTCATTTTTTGAGTTTTGATGTTCAAAGATTATACATAATAAAGTCATGAAAAATAGGAGGTATTTTTTTGCGCTGTTTTATATATACACGAACATGCTTTGATCTCATTCCGGGTACTTTGAAACCAATAAGTTAAATAAAACTATATTTGCTAGTTTTCCATTAATATATCTTTCCTGTTTTGGTAGCAAAATATTCTCATTGGAATGCACTAGTCATACCTTGATTTTTAATAACATTCACAATTTGTTCGTTTTGCTTTCCTTATTGGTTTAACATTCCCCATTGTGTGACTGAAAGTTCATATATTTTTATAGAAGTGTTCAGATTCTTTGACAATGAAGAGACTTTTGGGTTCTTGTTTTAATTTCATATCATTCAACATTTGTAGAATTATACTACAATATGAAGTACAGACACCCTTTCAGTTGTAATAAGAGTGATTAAAATGTAAGTTTACTTTGTATTTGAAATATACATGTTAAGTTTTGGTAAATCAGACAAATCAGCGAGCTCTCTGACGTGACATCTGTTAAAATTAGAAAGTACATTTCATGAAATACAGTCTTTATGTTCTTACTGATGCAAAATTTATTCTGATTACAGTTCTGTATTAGTGTTCTATTTCTGCCAATTCTCAGAATAACAGAAGTTAATTTCACACAGCCATGCTGAATATATATTAATATAAGAACTCGTAGCAACTACGTATTTAAGAACAAATAATGGTGATTTAGCATTTTATCTTACAAAGCAGAGAAATTAATTTTGCTTTTCTACTTTCACAGAATATGAAGCTAGAAAATGAAATGCTTCAGATCCTGCTCCAGAAGTGTATCGTGGCTTAACCTTCCAAAACTTTAAATTCATCTAATGTTTCTTCGCTTTAAATGAATCTGTCAATAGTTCAGTATGAGTATTATTTTGTGGAAAGTTTGTAAAAATAATCTCAGAGGGAATTATCTTTCCAGTAGTCTATTAAATTCTCAAGAACATTCTAATTTTAAGTTTCAGCTGTTTGGTTTCAAAGCTAAACATCATTAGCCAGTAAAAATGAAATTTGATCAACTAATTTTTATATAGCATCAGATATGCCAAAAGTAAAATCCAAAAATGAATATCTGCATTAGAAAATACAAAAAGAGTTATGCTGATGGTTGTTTAATATAAACATACAGAGAATATTTCCCTCATTCTTCTAGCCCCTTCTACAATGGATGACACAAATAATATTAAATTCTGGTTATCAAGTTTCACAGTAATCACAGAATCATGGAACGGTTTGGGTTGGAAGAGAACTTTAAGATCATCTAGTTCCAACCCGCCCTGCTATAGGCAAGGACACCTCTCTGCAGACCAGGTTGTACAAAGCCCAATCCTGACTGACTTTGAATGCTTTCAGGGAGAGGTCCTCACTGTCCTCACTGGACAGCTTCTTCTATTGTCTCACCACCCTCACAGTAAAGAACTTCTTCCTAATACCTAGTCTAAATCTATCTTCTTCCAGTTTAAAATCATTTCCCCATGTTCTGTTGCTACATACCCATATAAAAGGTCCCTCTCCAGCTTTCCCATAGGCTCCCTTCAGGTACCAGAAGGCCACTATAAGGTTCCCCAGAGCCTTCTCTTCTATAGACTGAAGAGACCCAGCTCTCTCAGCCTGCCCTCGTAGGGGAAGTTCTCCAGCCCTCCAATTGTCTTTGTGGCTCTCCTCTGGACCTGCTTCAACAACTCCATGTCCTTCATATGTTGGGTTCCCCAGGACTGAATGCAGTACTCCAGATGGAGTCTCATGAGAGCAGCATATAGAGATAGAATCACCACCCTCGATCTGCTCGTCACACTTCTCTTGATGCAACCTTGGATACTGTTGGCCTTATGGGCTGCAAACAGACCTTGCCATCTTGTGTTGAATCTTTCATCAGTCAACACTCCCAAATCCTTATCAGGGCTGCTCTCAAGCCATTCTCTGCCCAACTTGTATCTGTACTTGGGATTGCTCTGACTCAGGTGCAAGACCTTGCACTTGGCCTTGTTGAACTTTATGAGGTTGGAATGGGTCCATCTCCTGTCCAGGTCCCTCTGGATAGCATCTGATCCACAGAGGCATCCTGAAATTCTTGCCTGCCTTCCTTCATTTTTCTTGGGACGCACTGCTTCTGGGCTTGGAGGAGATGGTCCTTGAATACTGACCAGCTTTCTCGGGCTGCTCTTCCCTCCAGGGCTTCTCTCATGTCACCCTTCCTAGCAGTTCCCTAAAGAGTTCATAGTCTACTCTCATGAAGTCCAGAGTAGCAAGCTTGCTGCACACCCTCTTTGAAGCCCTAAGGGTTTTAAGCTCCACCATTTTGTGGTCACTGTAGCCATGGGTGCCCTTGAGCTTCACATTACAGAATCACAGAATTGTAGGGGTTGGAAGAGACACCCAGTGATCACCTAGTCCAAAACCTCTGCCAAAACAGGTTCCCTAGACCAGATTGCACAGGTAGGCGTCCAGGTGGGTCTTGAACGTCTCCAGAGGAGGAGACTCCACAACTTCTCTGTGCAATCTATTCCAGTGCTCTGTCACCTTTAATGTGAAGAACTTCCCACACACATTTGTGTAGAACTTTCTATGTATCAGTCTGTGGCCATTTCCCCCTGCAGAAAAGAGTACTACTCCTTTGATACTTATAGATGTGGATCAGACTCCCTCTGAGTCTTCTTTTGTCAAGGCTGAACAGATCCAGGTCTCTCAGCCGCTCCTCATAAGGGTAGTGTTCCACGCCATTTATTATCTTTGTGGCCATCCACTGGAACTGCCCAGAGCTGGACACAGTACTCCAGGTGAGGCCTCACCAGGGCAGAGTAGAGGCGACGGATCACCTCCCTTGACCTGCTGGCTGTGCTTTCCTTAATGCATTAATGATTCTTATTTCCTATCCCTTTAAGGGTTCTTCCAGTAAAACATGCAAAACCTGTAGAAATTTTAAAATTAATTTTGAAATATTTCCTTTTTAATAATTATTTTGGTAACATACAATATTAAAAATATTTCAGTGACTTTGTAATACTTTCTATGTTTAAACAGAAATAATGTCTTTTAACCACAAAAATTTCCACTGATAGGTGTGAACAGATGTATGGACTGAATAGTCACTGTATTATAATCATTTATGTAGAAAATTCTTAATTATTGTATTAACCATTGAACCAATACCCATTTGTAATGCCCTTTATGTATAACTTTGGTTTTGATTATAGTTTCTAATTTATAGTTCACTTTCTGATCAATTTCAAGCTTGAAGTTCATTCTAAGTATTAAACCATAATAATCTTACTGTGTTTGTCATTTGGAAATTGCTGCTGACAATGAGTTTCATTTCAATTTTATTGTTTTACCATTATTTCATTTTTATTTTAAAATCCGGTTAATATTTTTAAGGCAAATACTGCAAGCTTGTTATCCAGAAATTTATTAATGCCTGATGCAGAAAATGTTTGTTCTATTACACCTACAACATATTCCAAATTAGTCAAATTTTAGCTAAATCCCTATGATATTCTAACATTTATATAACATAATTTTGCTGAAGTAACACCTATATTTTCAATAAAGTTATACAGTATGTCTATTTCTTCATATATATATTTCAGAATTAATTACAAGTATTAAGAATTTCTGAACTTTACATATAAATTGATTTGCTGATATTAACTTTCAGAGAACACTCAGGATAAAGTGTAACTAGATCTAAAAAAAAAAAAGTTTATACAAAGTATTCATGAGTTCCCTTCTCATTTAGCTCCTCTTCCAGAGTCATACTTAGGCTAGCTAAGTCACAGCCTGAACCACTGATGGAGTACCTGTAGGAATGACTCGGTAAGCCCTGGGAGCCCAGGTGAAGGCAAGCCTGGCTCCACCTCCTCAGACCTCATTTAAGGGGGCTGCCACTGAAGAAGGATCTCTTGTTGGAGATCCTTCCTTCTGCAGTTCTTTCCCTGTGAGCTGACATCCTTGGAGCCAGGTTAGCATTCCATTTTTTCCCTTTGCCTTTACGGGCTCCTTTCGTTTTAGTGGTTATATGTCTTCTGTCTCATCAGCATCCTTGGTTTAAGATTCAATCTTTTTTCATTTAGTTATCATTCAAACCTTTCACTGGGGGGAATGGCAAAAGATCTTATCACTTACTCTTCTCTTGCATAGGAAATCAACTTCCTTACCTCGTGTCACTTCAGCAGTGAGCTACTCTACAGTTGGCATACCGATACCTAGAAGAAAATAGGAAGCAAGCAAGCAGATGGCCTGGCAACTTAAAAAAGCAAAAAAGATGATTTCTGGCAGCAGCTGCCCTTCCTGTAGGGAGATAGAGATTTGACAGTTTTCCCAGTCTCCATCTGTTGGTTTTATTTTCATTATGTAGAAGTCACAGTCTTTCTCTTGCCACAGCCTGATGTAAGGAACTGTGTGCATTGACAAGCAAATATTCATGTTTCATTTGTCAGTATATCACCAGAAACTGAGGAGTATGTATTACACTGCTGAGTGATGGTAAGATTTCAGAAGACTGTTTTATGTTTAAAGTTGAATTTGCTGACTCCTGTGGCCAATGTTCAGCTCATACTTTAAAGTAAGCTCTTTCTGATACAATGTTAGCTCCAGTAGACAGAAAGAGAATGCTGGTAGGTCTTCTAATGTTATGTTTTTTAGCATGTGACTTGAATTGCCTCATGGAACCCTCAGATGAGTAAAGTGAAAATTCACATTTGTATTCTCACATCCTTATGTGTAAAAGAGCTAAAGAATAGGACTGTCCTATAATATATAATTAGAAAGAAGTTTCTGTTGAGAACTGTTACTGCTAATGCATTCAATGAATTAGATATTTTACTTTTACCATTAATTTAAACTTAGAAGCTGTTCCCAAACTGAATTTCTAGGTATAAGATTTTCCTTTTTCAAACTCACAAAGAATCCCATATTTTACCTAAACTTTTGTTTCTTTTGATTTTTATGATCTCATGTCATAGTTCCACTGATTTTTTGCCTGAAATCTCTTACAAGAATGTTTCATTTTAGCCTTGAAGTATGAACTTAACTATGATGAGATTTAGCTCTTTGGTTTTTGCTCTATTGTGAAGATACCTCCTCTGACTTAATATATGAGGTTCCTTGTTTGGTTTATTATGGCTCCTTATTTGGTTTAATTATTTTCCCCAGTGTTTTGTGAGAATTTGTTCTGCAGTTATTTTTTCTATTCATCTTTTACTAGTATATAGAGACTGATAGTATCACTGAAATACTTATCTCCCAATGTACTAGTCTAAGTAATGAATATTAACTTGACATTAACATTTTTCACTGAAGGTATTCTCATTGTAATTGCTAAACAAACAATTATTCCCTATTCCTTGCCTTAAGAAAAGAGGAATTTCCCTCAGCTTCTTATTTCACTTTTCAGTGGCATAGGGTCAGAACTGTAACTACAGCTGTTCAGCATCTGTTTTGTTGACTAACTGGCTTTGTTCCTTTACACACAATCACAGAATTGTAGGGGTTGGAAGGGACCTCTAAAGATGATCTAGTCCAACCCCCCTTCCAAAGCAGCTCCCTAGACCGGGTTGCACAGGTAGGTATCCAGGTGGGTCTCTCAGCTGCTCCTCATAAGGGAAGTGTTCCACACCCTTTATCATCTTTGTAGCTCTGCACTGAACTCTTTCGATGAGATCTCAGTCTTGTTTGCACTGGGGAGCCCAGAACTGGACACAGTACTCCAGGTGAGGCCTCACAGGTCAAGGATCACCTCCCTTGACCTGCTGGCTGTGCTTTCCTTAATGCACCCCAGGATCTCTTTTGCCTTCCTGGCCACTAGGGCACGCTGCTGACTCATAGCCAGCATGCTGATCTTTTGTATTCGTGACTACGATGATGCTTGTTAACAAATTCCTGATGCTTTTATTTACATAGTGTCTTCCCAATCCTTTTTACTCCTATTGTTTTCTGAATAAAAGTGTATAGATTATCTAGGGAATTACTACTTCAACTCTTTCTGCTAGTGAACTTAAAGATTCAATTTTCCCCTGAATATAATATCTATGCTATCAAATAATGGAATATAAGATATCTGTAAAGACATATTACTTGTAGCTGTGTTCATCTTAGCTTCACTAATAGCAGGAAACATAGGTTTCTTCTAGGAATATGAATACTGATTTGTCTAATTTTTGTCAGTGTTACAAGGAAGGCAGTGGCCAAACACTTGACATAGGCCCTGACAGAGCATATCAGTAGTACTCCACAAGCTTGAGTGTACTGTTTTATGAAATCTGAGTTAAATTTAATATCTGGGAGGAGTTCTGCATACGATCAGCCCATCGGTTATCTAAACTCTTCTTAGCAAAGGACACACCTAAGAAACCCCAAAGCTATCACAATTATTAATTTTGGCTGGTTTCTAAGGTTGTGAAATTCTTAATCAGTTAAATGTTTATATTTCATGTGCGCTACACCTGAAGTAGAACAGGTGAGCTTCATATTGATAAGAAATTGGTAAGTTATTTTGTACTTGACTGTATTATGTGAATAGTAGAATTAACTCATGTTGAGATTGCTGTTACCATAGGCCACCTTCCAATTAGTTATTTGTGTAGTTCCAACTTTTTTTTTTATAAGCTGCATAATTACATCCAGAACGTGCAGTTGAAAGAATACATGGTCTCTTTCTGAATTCTTTTAGGCAGCTCAGTATATCACTAGCAATGAAATTTACACAGATTTTATACTCTCTTTAATAAGAGAAAGGAATTGCAAGAAGGAAAGAAGGAAATAAGAGAAATACACCTGTATTGTTCTGGTTGATCACTAAAATAAACAATATCATCATTAGGCAACATAGTAGAAAGAAGTAATTGAGGTGTTACTAATTAAGCTGGTACTGTCCTGTCTGGAGCATGAGTCCTCATTAAGACTTTGTTTGGTTCATGACTGTAAACAGAACTCTGTTTTGTGGAGTGACTCAGTGGAAGGTAAACTATTCAGATTCTTGGAAGAATTCCTTTGGAAGCCTAGGAATGAAAAGATACCAGTTGCTTTATTTTTCCTCTTTTTCACATTGATAAATATGAGTTTGCTTGAGAAAACACGATGTGAATGAAGTCATTTCCATGCTGCCAGTCATGTCAGCCTCAAGATCTGACCCCTTGGTCTTGATGTGGGAGCATGACTGACATAAGCAAGCACTGGTATATTGAATTCTA
Source organism: Odontophorus gujanensis (assembly GCA_013399175.1). Taxonomy (NCBI): domain Eukaryota; kingdom Metazoa; phylum Chordata; class Aves; order Galliformes; family Odontophoridae; genus Odontophorus; species Odontophorus gujanensis. Next base: position 75,285 of record VXAB01011858.1, read on the forward strand.
ATATTAAAAAGGCGTTACTATGCAGTCCAGACAGTGTTATAAAAATGCTGCATCTGCATTTCAAGTGAGTCCTTTGTCCAATTGTGTAGTTCACACATAACTGAAAAGGCTCCAAACAATTACAGCCAGCATTGTTTCAGTTAACGCTATGGTGTGTATGAAGTCATGACTGACAGTCTTTCCAGCTATCAATAGATAATGAAGATGTGCTGGCTAAGCATTTTCTGCTCAAGCAAAGAGTTTCTCCAAGCTATGAATCTGCCTGCAAGTGAAATAAAGAAGATAGGACATATGGAAATAAAAAAAACAGGTTCCTTCTCATTTAATGGTATCTGTTGTCTTCTCTTTTTATAAGCTGATTTCCACTGTGGTACAACAAATAATGTATTTATTTTGAGAAATAATGACTTACATGGTAGCATTGAGAATACTATCACTTAGCTGCTTATAAGATCAGAACTTTCATTTTACACAGGTTTTCAGAATTCATAAATGTAAAGACGGGGGGAAAAAACATTCAAAATAAAAAAGTCCTTTTTTATTTAGAAGCAATTAATATATATATATTAGTCCATCTTCAATATGTGCCAGGTACTTCACTTCAGACGCAACAACCCTATGCAGTGCTACAGACTTGGGGTGGAGTGGCTGGAAGGATGCACAGAGGAAATGGAACTAAGAGTTTTAGTTGACAGCTGGTTGAATGGGAGCCCACAGTGTGGCCAAGAAGGCCAATAGCATCCTAGCTTATATCAGAAATAGTGTTGCAAACAGAAGCAGGGAGCTGACTGTCCCCACTTACTCTGTTGAAGCCACACCTCAAGTAATGTGTTCAGTTTTGGGTCCCTCACTACAAGGAACACATTGAGGCTCTGTAGCATGCCCAAAGAAGGGCAACAAAGCTGGTGAAGAGTCTAAAGCATAACTCTTGTGATGAGAAGCTAAGTATGCTGGGATTGTTTAGTCTGGAGAAGAGGAGGCTCAAGGGAGATGTTGTTATCACTACAACTTCCTGAAAGGAGGTTGGGGTGAGTTGATGGTCAGCCTCTTTTCCTAGGTAACAGCAATAGGATGAGAGGTAATGGCCTGATGTTATACCAGGGGAGGTTCAGGTTGGATATTAGGAAAAAATTCTTCTCAGAAACAGTCATCAAGTATTGGAACAGGTCTCTGTTCCTGGAGGTTTTCAAGTAGATGTGGCATTTAGGGATGTGGTTTAGTAAGCATGATGATGATGGTTTGATGGTTCATCTAGATGATCATAGTGGTCTTTTCCAATCTAAATGGTTATACGATTCCAAAGAAAGAGGAAAAAGAGGGGAAAATTAGAATACTACTCCAAATTTTCCCAATCTATATCATCCTGATCTATCTAAGTGTATTAAAAAAAAAAATATAAGTGAAGAACTTTTGAAGAAATAACATTATTTCAAGGAGCTTCAATCTCTAAAAAGCTTTTAATTGTCTGAACATTTAGTTACAATTGTAAGTTATCTCCGAAAATCAGAAACTATCAAATCGGGGATGGTCAATTCCTGAGACAGCAAACGTACAGCCTTGACTGTAACTAAACTGACAATTCAAGGAATAGCGAGGCTACTTCCAGCTGTTTGTAGAAGGCCTCATCAACTTTCTCCTTCTAATCAGGTGCCTGTAAATAAATGATTCTGAATAGCTATATTCTCTTAAATTGTATTTCTTTTCCATTGCCTTGCATTGCCCTCCCTTTCCTTGCCTTTCAAATACTGTATTATAATTTTGGTCCCTATGAAAATTCTGGAGTATTTTGGCTGGCTACCAGCCTTGAGTCCCAGTAGTGTATATTTTCCACATTTTTTCTGTTATTTATTCAATCACCATAGCTATCTGCATACATATTTTCACACCTGCAAGTGTTGAAAAGCCAACTTTTTAATATTTTGGCATCTGTAACTTCAAAAAATACTAAGGTCAAAATCTACTATAGACCCCATCTTTACATTGTCTAAGTCAGGAGAACAGATGTTTATGGTATTAGTTAAATGCTGTTGCAGATTTTTATTTCTGTAAACAGCAAAACACAATTTAAAAATACATATGTATGTGTTTAGTATATGCTTATATACTTCTGTGTATATATGCATGTAAAAGCAAATTATTTTATAATGTGTCAAGACATTTAACTTTCTAATATTTCTTAATATTGTGAAAGTCCCTGCAGCTGTCCTCAGTATCTAGTCAAGACACTAATTATTTCATTTCATATGTTCAGGGTAATATTATAGAAATAATGATAGCTGACACCAGAAGATTTCCTTGCAGATAATGAACTACAGATTGAGGTTTAACTATCATTTTTGCAACTGCTCATGCATAAAAACTAAGTTCATCACACAGATTTTACTGAAGACTGTTTCATGAGTCCACTAAGTGTGACAAGCATTTCATCTATTAAAATATTAGGAATTTTATTTCTGTTTACAATATATCTTTCCTACTTATGGTTT
>VXAB01011858.1:79458-118907 GCA_013399175.1 Odontophorus gujanensis
TTTTTTTGTTGAGGAAAAACAGCTGGGCTATCTTGGCAAGAAGTCCAGAAGGAGTTTAATTATTTCACTTACTATTGGATACCCAGTTGAAGAGATTTAGATCAGTGTCTTTATATGAAGGAGCAGGTAAAATAATTTTAAAAAATTTGGAAGATTGGTATTTCTAGAAGAAATAGATTGTCTTGGTTTTCAGTGTTATATATTTGACAACAACAACACTGATGTGAGTTGATTTTGAGTTAGAACCAACACGTAGTATTTCAAGATAGTTATACTTTCCCTGTATTTTGCACTGTATGGGCCAAGTCATTTTAGTGTTATGCATTGTGTTGAGCTCATTTCATTTGATATCCATTCATGTTGAGTCCAGCAAGGAAGGAACTCTATTATTTTTCGGTGCAGAAATTAATACCTATTAGAAATTTTTGTGACAATTCTTTACTACTTACAAAAAGTGACATAAGTAGTGTGTGTAAACATTATTAACATTATTTAAAGGAATATACTGAAAGATTCCATAGTACATCATATTTCTAAGGATGAGTCTACTAGTAAGCTATTGATCCCACACTCCTTTCCACATTTCTTCATCAATTGATGAAAAAAAAAAATCTATATATCCCAGTTGAATTTTTGTTTTCTTTTGTTTGCAAAACTATTTTTATGAGAATAAAGTTTGCTTTGCATAAAGAAGGATTTAGCTTTTAAAAATCAGTAAATTATACCTATAATTTCCCTTCCCAGCAATTAGTATTTTTATGCTTCTGTTGTACTTTTTATCTCTTTATTTTACATAATTTTGTTAAGAAACAAATCATTCCCTTGGATGCATGAATGTGACAACTGTTAACATAGTGAAAGTTGCATGTGTGAATGCAAGTGTAAAATTTTCCCTGAAAAGTCAGGTTTATCTTCAAATTACCTACTCTAACAACCTTCACTGAGGCTTCAACTACATGGATAAATTTCATCAAAAAAAGATGAACTGTGCTGAAATTACTTTAAAATCCTTCTAGTTAAAAAGTGCAGAGATGAGATTTAGATATCAGAAGTTTAACTCTATCCACATTTTCACTGGTGTAAATCTAGATCACTTCCAGTTATTCTTTCTGACACTTCAGCTCCAATTGAATGTAGATTGGAAAACAAACTGAGCTTTCATGTGATGGTACAACATCACTTTGAAGTTAGTAGAAATATATGTGTATAAACTTCCGTTTACAAGATTAGAACCTAAAGAATTTGTCTTGGTGCCAGGGATGGTGTGCTAAAAGAAGTTTTCAGATTCTTCTTTAGTCATTTCATTTTGTTTTATATTTCTTGGATAAAATCTAGAAGTCTATATTTGTGAGATATGAAGTGTGACTAGTTGGTGACTTGGGAAGATACATGAAAGTTTTTAAATACGCACAATGTGTTTGTATGTTCAGTCTTTAATATGATTGAATTACTTTTATTGCAAGAATATTAATTACATTGGGAATGGAGAATATGTTTCAAAACTGTGTGCAACATCTACTGTTATCAGCAATGACCAGAACAGTTAATTCTGGACTTACTAGCTAAAATAAAAATGATCTTCAAATTGTCACAGTAACAAGATTGTTCACATATAGAAAATGACCATGTCATTTAAATGTAAATGGTTTTAAAAAAATTTCCTTCTACTGCAGATACTTTAAGCTGTATGTTATTCTTTTTCAGAACAGAGGAATGCACACAAATTATGAGAAATTCAGGTTTATGTCACTTTATATAGATCTTTTTCTTCATAAAGATATATTTTTTTTATTCTCTCTCTGTCCTCAAGATCATATTTTACTTCTAGATTGCTCAAAGAAACTTGATATCTTTTTTTTTTTTTTTTTTTTTTTTTTTTTTTTTTTTTTTTTTTTTTTTTTTTTTTCCTACAGGACTATCACTATAAGATATATTATAAAACATGCACATTATCCCCCATTTCAGTATGTGTCTATTTCTTTTCATTTTCCAGTACTTTAGTGAACTAAATTGATCAGTATGTACTCTAGATGCAGTGGTCAAAAGTTTCTGCTGGGTGCTGGAAAAATATCTGCAAATTCAGCTTTCTGATCTTGGTTGCTAAACTGCATATGAAGAGACAGGAGCACTGGTTATATTCATGATAGAGACACAGTTTATTAAAAAGGAATGTGAAAGATGACTATCCTTACAAAATTTATCATTATTATATCCTCATCATTCATTTAAACGATGGATTACAATTGAAATGACTATGCATATGAATGAAATATAAATATCCCATGTTTCATATTAGATGTTACATAAAGTGGAATCTCTATTCCTTCGTTCAGCAAAGAACTTAGAAATCTTTATCTTAATAATCACAATTCTAATCATAGTTTCAATGAATGAACCTGCATTTAGATACTTACTACTGGGTCTAATTAAAGAATCCACTTAATAATGTCCCTGTGCTCATCAATATATAAATTTTTTTAAGTCGGTTGAAATAAAAGAATCTCCAATCTATAAAAAGATGATAAATGAAAGGGGAAATTAGACTCTAACAGTGTGCTGAAAAATGTCTTGGGGCTCCTTATAGTGTCTTCACATGTTAAACCAGTATTCACATTTCTGTTAATGTAAAATGAAGCCCAGAGTTTCTGAGAAGTACTAAGGTAGGATTAAACAGGCAGCAACAACGTCAGAGAGCAGTGGCAAAGTAGTCTACCCAGTGGTGGGAGAGAAAAACAGTAAAACTACCTTCAGAATACCATGTGATCTCTAAGGGCTCTTATGTTTCATTTCTCTAAATTTGTCCATTTAAAGATTTCAGTATATTAAAGATCATTTTTAAATTAAACTACAAGAGTACATACTATTTATATACATTGCAGGAGGTAAGGGGATGGGGAGGACAGGACCAGGCTATTTTCAGCGGTGACAGGATGAAGGGGAAATAGCCACAAACTGAGGCATGGGAAGTTCACAAATGTGTGTAACAACTTCTTCACAGTGAGGGTGATGGAGTACTGGAACAAGCTGCCTGAAGAGGTTGTGGAGTCTCCTTCTCTGGTGACATTCAAGACTCACCTGGATGCTTACCTCTGCAACCTCTACTTTGGCAGGGAGTTGGACGTGTTGATCTCTAGAGTACCCTTCCAGCTCCTACAATTCTGTGATTAACTAACCCAAATACATTACTCCTACACTATATACAATATAATAAATAATAAAAATATAATACTAATATAATGATATGATCAATATAATAATAACAATATAAAATATATACAATATAATAAATACACTTTAAGGACTTCTTATTCAGATTAATATTTCTGTTGAAATGTAGATGAACATTATACAGATACTTCCTTCTGAGGGGATATGGGTTTCTACTTTCAGAAACAAATAAGTTTAATTTTTATGCTCTCTACATTCTCTACAGAATTAAAACTTGTTTGAGGTCTGTGAAAAATTGTTCATATAAAAATCATAATTTTTTAATTTCTTTATATGTATATAAGAGAAAAGCAATCCAGTTTTGCTAATTATGAGATTTGCAGCATTTGATATTTATGGTCAACTTAAAATGGAACCCTAGAATAGGTCTATATTTATTTTTTGGTTTATATATTTAAGATGTTAAGTATTTGGTGGTTTTAAATAGATGGCATTTAATCTGTACATGAAATTCTTATTATGCAATGTGGTTTTTTTTGGAGTTATTTTTTATGGAAATTGAATGCACACAGTATATCTAATGTAAATATTTTTTTATAGAGCACAGGCTGAAATAACTTTGTGGTGCATAAAGGCCATGGTCCAGGATGAATTAAAAGGAGTTTCATAACCACCTTGAAAGGATTAGAAGAATATGTGATACTTCTCAAACAACAAAGGACAATCTCTCTGAAAAGTTTTTCAACATGAAACTTCATAGATAAAGAAGAGGTTTTTATAAGCCAGAAGGGAAATAAATAAATAAATAAATGTAAACCACGAGGAAACCACCAAAGCTAAGTGTGGTGGAATGCACTTAAAATATTAAACTGGATGTGAAGAGTCAGAGCTCAGTCTGTTTGCGCAGTCATAGCCATAAGCTTATTCCTCTGATTCCTCTGGATGAAAAAGAATATGACCTCTATATTTCTTGTCCTGACTGTGTTCTCAACACGTGTTATTTTCAAGCTTAGACAATGTTTTTTCCACTATCCACAGTGGAATTGTTTTGCATGGGCTCCCTTGAACTTGTGTAAATGACAGCATATTTGGGTGACAACACCCTTGTACCATATTGTCTGCCAGGTTTTCTACTTAAGCATTGCTTGCTAGTCATTGCAGAAAATTCTGTAATATTAGAGAAAACAATACTGATTCTGATAGTCAGTTTTGATGGTCTTATCCTGTTTAAAAAGGAACATCCTCAGCCATTGAAAACAAATTTTAATCTATACTTACAAGACTATTTATGCAGCCTATAACTCCCAAGTAGGATGGACATTCAAGAACAAGTGGAGGAATACTATTTTGTGAAAAGCACTACCAGTATTCCTACATATGCAGTGAACAAACAATGAGCTTAAGGGTTCTCATTTTGGCTGGAACTTAAAACTATCAGAAGAAATTTTACTGCAGCCATCTCTGCAGATATTACGATGTGTTCTCGTCTGCAGACTATTAAATAATCACTCCCAAGAAAGCAAAAGATCTGTCTCAATGAGAATAGTGTTTGTTGCTAAAGGTGGTAATGTTAGTACTGCATGTCAGAAACGAAACCCTAAGTTAAAAATCTACATAATAGACAGGTGAGCAGCTAAGTAATTAAAAAAAAAATCCAACTGATCTCTCAGCAGATATCCAATTACTAGTAAAATGAAATGCTCTGTATGGTCCATTAATTGGAATAACTAGGGGCTTGCATTTCTTATATAAATATAGTGCCAACTGAGGCACCCTATGAGTATGTGACAAACCTGGAAAGGGATGACAGGGGAATTGGAGTGCACATAGAAGACATTCTTGGCCATATGGAATCCGGAAAGGTTACCTTGGAGCATCTTAAAAGATGTGGGAAACTGATCTTAGAGGTGTTTGCTGTTATTTGAGATCACACAAATTCTGTGAAATTTCTGCATGGCATTAGACTTCATAGAAGACCAACAGGAAACTAAAGTTGTCTAAAATAGGAAGAGAACAAACAGCATCTTAGCTGCCTCCAGGGCCTGTGTGCCATCAGTAGAATTGAACTAATTTTCTCAGGGCAAATTCTATACCTACTGATCTCTAATGGACAAATTTAACATTAAGCTCTGAGAATACAATGATTACCTGAAAGGAGTTACTGCAATATGTTATCAAAGAAAGATAGATATTATATCAGTTATATGATTTATTCATTTATCCTGATAGAAAATTCCATCAGCTTACAAAATGAAAATTGTATTTCCCTGACAATACTAACAACTTATTTTATTCCAGTGAACATCCAGTCGTGCCCATATCATGTTCCCACATTTCTTTCCACAAATACTTCATTGACATTTAAGAATCTGGTCACCTATTCATGTATATTATAAAACTAACTCAAATCCCTGTTGTTAAAAAAAAAAAAACCCAACAAAAACCAGCAACATGAAAAATCCTCAGCAATTTAAATGTACTTCCAATCCACACAAAAAAGACTTAAATGGGAAGGAGAAAAACATTTATTTTTTGTTCCAGAAAACATAATTTTCTTACATATTACTGAAGAAATTAATAGTGCAGTCAAACACTGCAAGAAATTAGCAGATGAATGCATGATACATGCTCTTTTAATTTATTGTGTATTCTTCTGTAATCTAAATTTTGACCTACATTTTTAGTAGAAGGCAGTGTAATTGGAATTAATCCAGAACATGGTCATGACATTTTTATAAATAATCACGTGCAAAGTTATTACAAAATAACATAAGTATAAAAATAAATTCTTTTGGAATATTCCATTAACCTTTTTGTCTGTATTCATTTTTCCAGTTATAATTCATAATTTCATTTTGGTTGTTTTATTTACAGTTTTCCAGTTAAGAAGGAGACGAAGTAAAAAGAAAAAAGAATAGTTTCATATGACTTATGGAATTGTGGAATTTTAGTCAACAGCCTTTCCTGTCAGTTCCCAGTTTTGTCTTGGCTTCTTTTCCTGATGAAGAGAGAAACTGCTTGTTTTCTTTTTCCTTCCTTTGTTGTTGTTGTTGTTGTTGTTATGTTAACAAAAATCCTTGAGAATAAGGAGAAAAGAAAGAGAATATCAGCCCATCAGGACAAAATCAGGCAACTTAAACAAAACAAGTTTTAAATAGACCTAGATACCTAATAATTTCCCTTAGAATAAAAAAACTGCAGCAAAGATGATATAGAGAAAATGTCCTTCTTATCCTCTGTTTGCCTCTGGGCATACAAACTTAAAGAATAAAGAACCAACATTTCAAAAAATAAAAAAACAACCAACAAACAAGCAGCCAACACAGAAACAATCTGAGCTGGTGTCCCAGGAATATGTGCATAAAGCAGTTAAATACTATGAATTTCCAATAGTCTTGAGGAGATTTTGCATTTTCCAATTCCAGTCCAAATTTATAGGATCTAGAAAACCATGCAACTCTTGTATATACCTGTGGCTCTTGCTCATACTCAGTTCTTCGAATCTTCATATTTGGCTATATTTCTCTTTTGATCTTAGTGGGATTATTCATGTGTCAGTATTGTAGGATTTAACCTCTGATGTTGTTGGAAGGTCATTTAAGAATATAATGCACTTTAAGTAAAGAAATATAGAATCTTCTATTAGCTGGAGATTTATGAAGGCTTAATACCCTGTTATAGGATAGGATAAGAATTGCCAGGAACTTCAGAATCTACTGAAATACCTAATTCACTATGCAGGAAAATTTCAACAAATTTCAATTTTTTATCCTTTATTTATTTATTTTTTAATAGACTCACATATTGGATTATAGAAGCATTGAATCATTTCAGTTGGAAGAAACCCTTAAAGACTGTCTAGTCCAACTCAGCGCAATTAACAGGGATACCTGCAGGTAGATCAAATTGCTCACAGCCCCATCCAGCCTAGTACTGAATATCCAAGGGATGGGGCCTGATTATGATAATAAAAAAGTACATAAATATGAGGATTTTCTGCATACTACTCTCCTTGACTCATATTTGGAGGGGATCACACATGCAGACTGGAGATTGTCATCAGGCAGAGCTTTGCTCCATTTGCATCAAAATGAAAAACAGGATGGCCAATGTATACATTCCTTCACATATTCAAGAAAGAGGATTACTTATCCTGCAGTGGGAATACCAGGTATCAGAAGAGGGGGCAGCTTTATGTAAAGTTGCCTCTGCTTCTCTTAAATAAACTAAGACCAAGGAGAGACAGGATGGAGCCTGTGGTGTACTACAATCAGAATATGACACAGCATTTTCAGACTGTCTCTTTCCGTAATCAGCACTGAAATACTATGAACAAGATACATAAAGATTATGAAATTTCATGCAAATAGATTGTTTTTAGAAATTATCAACAGTTTGAAGTCTGATTCGGCCCAGTTCCACGACAGCTGGGGCAGGAGGACCGACAGACCCACACCCCAGGAAAGGGGAAGGCGAAAAGGGAAAGAAAAAGGGAGATGGGCCTAAAACAAACCAAAATGGCAGCAATGATCTGAGGAGGAAAATTAATTTACTAAATAAAATATTGGAATGCAAAATAACCCAGTATAATGCAGCATAATTGGAATTGAAGCTAATAAATCAAGTAAAGCGAGAGGAAGTGTCTGAAACTGAAGACCTTACTCTAAAGCTAGAGGCGAGACAGATAGGGAACCTCCACTGCTGAGATGACCAGCAAAAAGAGGGAAGTCTTGGGATTTGTGTGCAATTTTATCCTTCCCTCTGAGTAGAAAATGGGAATGCAAAGTCCTCTGGGATATGTAGTTCTTCTCTTCTGAGAATCAGGTACCTGGAAATTCATCAGTTCAAGGAACTGGAGTATTAACTCTTTAACTCCCAATGCACTACATGATGTTATGATGTGGAATATCAATAACAAATATCATAAAACCATGACAGAAGTTATCCTATAAACAAAATAGGTTTGCATGCAAATTAGCACTTCAATCTTTTAAGCATATAAAATACTTTTTTTCAACATCCTGACTTTCTGTACAATGGAAGTAAAGCACTGTTATTGAACAAGTGCCTCACACATTCTCTCATACAAGAAAACAGAAATAACATTCTTTGTTGAATGAAAATTGTATGAGGCATACAATCCTGTATTTTTCTACTCTAATGCTATGGTTATTCTTCCTAAAGAGTTATAAAATACATTTATTTTTTTATATACAATTACAATTTATGATTTAAAATTCTGAAAATCATATGTTACACTCCAGACAGATTAATTGAAAATGCACTTAGAGAACAATCCCAACTAATGAGATTCACAACATATTACCTTGCAAGCAGAAATTTTATTGAAAATAAGGTCATCAGTTTAATGGCCTTATAAGAAAATGCCATATAAAATTAGTAATGTAAAAGAAAGTCAAAGGTATTAAAAGCACTCTTAAATAAGAAAGTTTTCCTTCTCATTTCCACTTTCACTTTCTTTTGGACTGAATTCTTTCGTTTCCTCAGATTTTCTGTGATACTTTTTCCTGTTTTTCCTAGAGCATAAAATACCAAACACATGTTGGAATACTGAACAAAAAGGGATAAAGGTAAGGGACACAGTCCCAATTATTTGACTTGAATCCCATTCACCCACCCTTAAATTTATATCCTACTTTCACTTTAATTGAAAATGTGGTAAGTTTTGGTTTGTCTCATTTGTAATTGTCCATTGATTAGGAGGTTAATATCAGTTTTTTGGATACCATAGATGTCCAGCAGCTTACTGCATTGAGGTCAGAGTTCAGCCATCACAAGGAGTGACTTGCAATGACTACTAATATAGATCAACTTCAAACTGGTTACTTTTATCACAATTTTATCTCCAGTTGTGATCTCAAACATGAACTGCATATTTATGACTGCTTTCTCTGAGTATCTCATTAACTGTCAAGGTCGTCATTTGATTTTCAGGGAGCAAAGTAAATATAATGTTTTGTGATTTAAATGCAACTACTGTGTACACTGTGGTGATGCACACTACTTCATTACAGTCAGCTGTGAAATTCACTACACTACCAGTAATGCTACACTCAGGATACTTCTGAAACAGGATATTTCACCTCAGTGAGGTTATCATGTTAAGAAATTTGCAACAGGACTAAGTGTCAGACAAATGTCCAAAGTGGAATTGGGTTTCATTTTTTTTAATTCTGTCAGATATGGGATCAGGGTCAATTTCATTAGAATTTTAATGAAATTTAAACTTAAGTACACAGAGTAGAATTGTCATAGAATGAATCATAGTATGACAGAATGGCTTGGATTGGAACGGACCTTAAATATCATCTAGTGTCAAGTCCCCTCTTGGGGTTGCCAACCACTAGGTCATGTTCTCAGAAGCCCCATAAAACCTTGCCTAGAAAAACTTCCAAGCATTAAGCACTGACAACCTCTCTGGACAACCTCTTCCAGTGCCTCACCAACCTCTGAGTCACTAGCATTTCACAGACACAGAATATCATTTTTCTTTTTTTTCTCTCTTTTTTTCTTCTTCTTTTTCATTTTCTTTCCATTTCTTTCTCTTTTCTTCTTTTCCTTTTTTTTCCTTTCTTTTTCCTCTTCCTCTTCCTTTTCCTTTTCCTTTCCTTTTGTTCTTTTTGCTTAGGTTAATAAAGAAAAGCAATTACAGTGCCTAGTTCCATTGTTTATAAGCATTGTAATATGTGGTCTAAGTACAGTCTTTAATCTTTATCTCTTCTGTACTTGAGTAAACATTATGCAAATTAAAAATATATATTTTAAGTACTTAATTACTAATCTGAATAAGAACCTCACTTTTAAGTACAAGCTTGAAGAAAGCTGAGAGAAAGTATGGAGTAAAATACTTATGCTGCCTAAAATCCCCTCTAGCCATTCCATGGAAAACTAAATTAACTTTTAAAATTCCCTGCACTGCTGTTGATTAAACATTCATTTTACTGCTGTAATTACTTCCAGAATTAAAGAGCTATATTATATATATATATATGTGCAGTACAATCTGATATTCTGGTATGATTTCACATATATAGGATGTATTCCTTTAAAAATAAGTCAGGAAAGGTTTAAAATATCATACAAGTTTATTTGTCAATCTTAAGAACAACATCCAGTATTTCATTCTCTGTGGGTGAATTTTCAGATTGCTGCTCTCTGCCATTATTTTTTGTCAGCGAAGGTAAGAAATTCAAATATATCCGTCTATGTTCCTGTAAGGTCACAATTCACTCCAGTGTCACTATGAGAAATAAACACAGAAATCTATCTTGTAGTCTTGCTGAGCTATATTGATGTATTTCTGTTTTTACTTTCCAGCAGCTTTCTACAGCAGTTATCAATAGAAAAAAGAAAAAAACTTTTCAAAGAGGAATGGGTCTAATCATATGTAGTTGGATTTTGAAAGGTTTAGATGGTTTTCACTCATATTCTTATATCCCTCAGTAACTAAAATCTCAGAAATGCAGTTGAGGATCTGTCATACAGACTTCATATCCCACAGTGGATTGACTGTAAACTCAACCTGTTATTTATTTTTTTGTTTGTTTAATTATTTATATGTTTGTTTATTTAAAGGGTTCATACAAAAAAAGGATACAAATGTTCATGCTTAACGTAAGAATATCAACTTTTCAGTAAGACTCAGTTCCTAGACATGAATTCAAATTTCCTTTGTATCAACTGACTGCAAGAGAAGTCTTTTGAAATCTGAGTTGAATCAAACGTGAAATATTTTGCAACTGCCTTGATATGCAGATAAGTTAGACACATATCACTATATGGCTTTTTTATTACACTGGCATTGCCCGTGTGAACAAGATTTAAGTAAATTCTCAGCCGCAATGGTGGATACCTCAGAACATCTAGCAGAGAAAATCTGTTTTTCTGTAAAAAACTATTGTCTTACACAAACAATAGTGCAGCCTCAGGGCTGATGTAAACTATGCCTGGTTGTAACCCGCTGACAAGCAGTCTCTTAGAGTTATAAATTACATATCTCTTCTCTGTCTTGTGTCTTTTAACTAGTTAGAAAAACAAACACTAGACATGTTAAATCTGGTCACTGCTTGAGCTTGACTACATAGAAAGAAGTGAAAAGGAGGAGAGATTCTGTAAGTAAAGTGAAAATCTGAGCTGATGATATGTGGTGTTTTTCTGGTACAATGTATGAGCAGAATGCTTCAACTGTTCTTCTCTTGAGGTCTGGCATACTAACGGAAGTTTGTGCCTTGCTAAATTCCAGTCTGGCAGTTATACTCTTTCAAATTTTTTGAATGATTTTATGAATACTTGAATAAATATTCACATGCCAAGCATGATTTGATTTTTTTATATTAAACAATAATTTTAAAAAGAGTTTTGAATGCTGAATACCTAATATAGATTGGTAGACATATATAAGGAACATCAATAAAACTAAATACAACCTTAGCTCCACAGCTGAAGACACAAATACAGAACTGTATCCTAAAAATCATCTAATTACAATAAACTTTTAAAAGGATACAAGGAAAATATTATTGTCATAAACACAGTGCCTCCTATTAATTTCCATTTGCGCCAGGGAAGATTTAGATTAGATTTGAGGAAAAATTTTTTCTCTGAAATAGTGGTCAGGTACTGGAATGGCCTGCCTAGGGAGGTGGTTGAGGCACCATCCCTAGCGCTGTTCAAGAAGCGTTTAGATGAGGTGCTAAGGGATTTGATTTAGTAGCTTAGTGGGTAGGGGTGGTGATAGGAGGATGGTTGGACTAGATGATCTCGTAGGTCCTTTCCAACCTAATGTATCTATGAATTTGCTTGAGCAAATTCTCAGCCAACATAATAAAATAGGAGGCATTATTTTCAGAGCAGTCCTCAGATATTGCAAGTATAATCAACATTTTTGGGTTTTGATTTGACTACTACACCAGTTCATAGATTTAACCAGTTCATATCTATATATTCATATATAATTTTTGGTCTATTTCTGATGGATAATACTATGCATTTTTATATGTAACTAAGTTCTGGTTTTATTATCATCCTTCGGTTGTTTTTGTTCATTCATTTGATCATTTGTTTGTTGTGAGTTTTAATGTACATATTTCTTTAAATGGGACTATATTTTTTATCAATTTAAAATTATGTGAATCAGTTACTCACTGATACATCTGTAAAAGATTCATGTAAGTTTGTAAAGAGTGAGGGGACTATAAAAACAAATGCATAAATAATTACATTATATCTTACATTATGTCACACTGACGCTGTTGTGAAACAACGATAAAAATGAACTTAGTGGAGGAGGGAGAGGTCTTGCAAACTATGCTTGGACACATTTAGGCAGGGGGAGGATGAGACCCCCTGAAGCCTCTCTGATTCACCAACTCATTTCCTTAATATTCTAAATCTTGAAATGCACTTGCAAGTGTAGGGTCATACTTTAGTCACAACATTAGAGTAGGCTCAATGACCACCCGAGTCCCCAGACACATTTCTGGAACATTCTGAAGAAGAGCTGAGTTCCTTCTTAGAGGGTGTGGCACATAAACAGGGAAGGATTGTCAGTTTGAGTGGGGATGCCCATCACTGGGGGAACCATGACATTTCTAGATCTGAAGGTGATGACTCTATGTCTCTATCTTTCTCTGTTTCTCTCCCTCTCACTTTCTCATCCTCTTTTCAAGCTGGATTGCAGTGTCAAACAAAACATATCAATATCATAGCTTACCACTAATAGGGCATTTCTTATATATCGACAATAATCACGTTCCCCGGGTGAATTATTTGAATGAAATTGTTAACTGATCATTTGGTGTTGTACCACTTTAATTTACACCAAAAGGACTTCAAATCTTTCAACCTCTCTATATTATCCAGTGTAGCCTGGAGTCAGGTCAGTAAAGGATCCTTCCCACAAATTCTTCTCCAGTGTATCAGCAGCTTCTTCACCAAATTTAAGACATTTGGTTTACATTGTTCCATCAGCTCTATTGTAGGTATCCATAAACAAAACAATTTTCAGTCAGTTGCTTCTCAATGCCTCCCCTCAAGAACCAAGAAAGAGGCTACATTTTCCAGAATACTCTGAATTTGGAAGTTGTTCTAAAATCTAATGGCAAAACTGAGCATAATGTAGGCTGTGGAACATTCTAAATGCTTCAAAATCTGTTTAGATTTTTATCACATTTTTCTGCTTTAGTGACAGTAATTAAAAATAAAACTTAAATTTTAATTTCTCCCATGAGTAAGCATTATTTCTTCTTAATGATATAGTTATTTGTATGTATTATTTATTCAAAGTCTCAAGTATGCATTAAGTGCTTCCAATAAATTATCATTTACAAGAAAATGTTGTATTATTAATTTGAATTAAAAAGCATAACTAAGAATTCCTAAATTACAAGAAATATCAAAAATCTTCCACATAACTGTTTTTTTTTGTAATATTTTTCACTAGTTTTTTGGAAGAAAAACTGTATAAAGAATTAGAATTTATGTATGAACAGGGAACACATTTTAAAGGAGCTGGAGGTAGTGACTCCCTAATGCAGGCTGATCAAAAGGCTAGATCTCAAGAGCAGAGGATAGAACTCCAGTTATGAAAGCCCTACTGCTCTATTTTCAGTTTTAATTAATCATCTAATGATCAGTTAAACTGGGAGACTGAGAGAAAGTAAAGTGTCTGCTGTAGGAAGAAAAATCTGAAAAAAAATCATACAGATCAGACCTCTGAGAAATAAGGAGAATTATTCAGACATTTTTATTTCATGCCATAATAATCAATGCCTATTCTGATTTGCAAACAGGATTATATTTTCTTTAAAGAGTAGCACAGTCTTTAGCACAAAATCTTTTATCCTCTCTTTATTGTCCAGTGTAGCCTGGAGTCAGGTCAGTAAAGGATGCTTCCCACAGATTCTTCTCCAGTGTATCAGCAGCTTCTTCACCAAATTTAAGACATTTGATTTACATTGGTCCATCTTTAGCATAAAGTCTTTAGCATACAATAACTGAAGTTAATGGCAGTATGCCAGTAATGATAGTTCATGACAAACATGATCATTATGCTCTGTACTGATAAAAAATGTACACAGCGCTGCATTTCCTTGTTGAATATTATTGTATGTAGTGTTCATAGATCATCATAACACAATGGAAGAAAATAACAGTTCAAGAATACTTAAAAAAATGCAAAATAGTCTTACATACACTTTTCTGATTGAAAATCCCTTTAACACTGTCTTAGGATACCTGCAGCAGCTTCTAACAAGTGGTGCATAGCTAAGATGCAGAATTCAGAGGGTCTTCACTGCTGACTCTGCTCCAAATTAATGCAAAGCCCTTTGGCACTAACAAGTAAATTAATCTTGATGTATAGAACTCATGCTAACATCCAGCTTGATCTAGACATCTGTCAATAGGGCAAAAAGTCTGCACAGCATGAGAAATTCTTGGTAAATATTTTCTAACTGTCCCTGAGATTCAAATCTCAAGGCCAAGTTTTCTAATCCAAAGTAAGAACTGAGATGTGCTTGTCCTTTTCTTTATCCATCTTAGGATGGAATTTCAAAACTGCTTCCTCAGAGAAGGCAGCATACCTAGTATTTCTTCAGTGCTGGAACACAGTTTGATAGTAATTACTGATGCAATATCTTTGATACTGTTGCCTTCATTGATTAAGATTAACAAGTAGATAAATGAAACACACAGGACACCCTGATTTTCATGTGTGTATAGATGTACCATCAAGGATAATTTATGCAATATCTGAAAGTATATTTTATAAGAACACTTTTAATATAATGATGAAACCTAATTTCAGTAGGCAAAAAATAGTGATTTAAATTAGCTACTCAGCAACATGGCATAAAACAACTATGTATGCATGTATTTCATTTTCTCTTCCTTTCTCATGTTCTGCTTCTGCCACTCTTAACGTGCTGCTTCTGTCAATATCTATTAACTTACAGAAAAGTGAAAAACTCCAGAATGCAATAGTACAATTAGAAAAGTTGCAGATGTGTACTAAAGGAAGCACTATTGTTTCTGTGTATTTATAACATAAATGCTCATGTCTTAGCTATATCTGAAATTTTATCCTTGTTAATGTTATTAAGTCATACTACTGCAATGTTCTTAGTCCAGCAGAAACTGTATTCTCATACAGAATGTCTATTAAGAAATGACCATTCAATTCACTGATCAGTACTTCCTTTAATCTATTTATCTTAACTCCAGCTTAAAAAACAGAAATAGCAGTTTCTTACAGAATTCTTATAATGGTAATTCACTCTAACTTCATTTTTTCCATATTAAACAAATGTGAAGAAGTCATTCATTTCCAAATTAGATCTTCAATTACATAAAACATCCTATATCAGAATGAACTCTTACCTCTCCCCTGTCCAAGTCTGAACTCAGTTTTATATCTTATTAACCAGTATTTAAAACTGTCATCCTATTTCCCTGTAGAATCATCATGAAAAATTTTCTTTTAGTCTTAGTATATTTTAGAACATAGAACCAGCACTGCCAGTTTCTACACACATGAACTCAAGAAATGAACCCATGGGAATTTCATGTTTGAGATGAAGTTAGGGTTTCTGTACATATGGTAGAATCTCTCCCAGCTTGTACTGCAGTTGATAAGTTATTTAAGCACCTGCTGTAGGTGATTTATTACACAGCAATTTGTCAAACTCTCTCCTCATTTTAGAGTGTAGTCTGTTGCTGATTTCTTCATCATTTGTTGCAGCAAAAGCTAATGAAAAAATACTATTTTACTAAAATCAACTCAAGCAGAACCTGTAAGAGCTGTCTCTTACAGTGTGCAAGACGCCCAGCACAAAAATCACTTAAATCCCTGTATCTTAGTTTAATATGTAACCTTTATTTATACAGATTCATAGTTATTCGTACTCATTATGAATATTGATGAAGGGTTAAAACAGAAAGAACAGAAAGAACCCCAAACCTAACTCTAACCCTACAGCCAACTAGGCGCTAAGTCCAACAGCATTCAACAGCAGCCAACTACAGCCAGTTAGGCACTAAGTCCACCTAGAGTCTAAAACTAATCAGACTACCCCCCCCACTTACCTGTCACACCTACCTTGGAATGCTGATGAGCTCATGGTGCAGAAAGTGCAACATAACACTCAGTTGTGTGTGGCAAATATTCCTTTATTCTACCACTGTGAACACAAGACATTGCTCACTATATCACAGAGTAGTGCAAAGAATACGCATTTATAAACAGAGTACACATGTTATTGTTAGTCACTTTAGGCCTAAAGTTAAGGAATTCTGACAGCTGAAATAATTATATAAAAAGCAATGACAAAACCAGCAACAAACATTATGAAGATATAATTTACAAATATATGATATTATGAAGGAATTAGAACTGTTATATTAAGAAATGTGACACATTTATTTATGTCTCATCTCAAAGAGATCAATAGTTTATGTACACAGACTCAAGAAAGCAAAAAATAAGTATTCACGCACAAAAAAGTGATGATACATCTATACAAATGTTCTTATTAAGGAAAAAATGACTCTAAAAATGCATTATTTATTTAATAGTGAGGAAAATAGATTTCCTGTAAGCCTTAAAGACTGAAAAATTTCATTAAAACATTCTTGCAAAAAGATCTGTGTCACACTGCAAGACTTCGAACAAGAAGTTCCTTCATGTCCATAGCTAAGAAGTCATAATTGTGCCAGTCTAGTCTGACATTGTGAGGCCCTGTCTGGAATATTGCACCTGAGTCTGGGGCCCCCAACTCAGGAAAGACGTAGAGCTGATGGAGAGGGTCCAGAGGAGGGCCATGAAGATGATCATAGAGGTGGAGCACTTCTCTTACAAAGACAGGCTTTTCTTTATGGTCTGATAGAAAAAGGACAAGAAGGAATGATTTTAGACAGATTAAAAGATTAGACGTAAGGAGAAAGATTTTCTTTGAGAATGTGGTGTCATGCTGAAAGAGGTAGTCCAGAGGATGCTGTATCCCTGAGGTGCTCAAGACTGGGTGTATGCAGCTCTGGGCAACCTGATCTAGAGGTTGATCTAGTGGTCAGCAAATCTGCCTGTGGCAGGAGTGTTGGGATTGGGTGATTTTCTAGGTACCTTCCAACCCAAGCCACTTCTATGATTCTATAATTAAATAAAATTAATGGAGGAATATAAAATCTATGAAATTAATATCACAAGAAAATTTAGAGGGAGATATCCAGCCAGTTGAAGCAGGAAGTACATGCATTTCTGAAAATTAACATACTTATTTCAGTTTCTAGACAACCTATTTGAAAAGTAGTTTGTAATCAGAAAAGACTGTAGGACAATGTTATCTTTGCTTTCTATATTAATTCAGATTTAAAGAACAACATTTGAGTTTGCAATTTTATTTTATAACCATTTGTTTATATATTAAGAAAGTGTGAAGTATGCTTTTCTTCAGACTCAGAACCACCAAAACCCAAGTTCTCATGCATATGAAAATAGTTTTAACTTTTATTAAAGGAAAAAGAGTCTACCCATAAGCCTGCAGGTTTATCTGACGTATTGCACCCTTTAGATTATGGAATGGCATGTAGTAAATCCTTCAGTAAGACTGTTGCATATATTTTAGATTTTAAAAGATTTGAATCTATGACCCAGATCTTCCACAAGTCACAAGTCGTCTTTGAAATTTCAAATCTAACTGTTAGTACTTTATCATTATTTAATCTTGTCCACTTGATCAGCTTCCAGCTACCTTCAAAAAATCACAGTTCAGCCTGTAAAAAAACAATTACTTTATGTGCACTGAAAATTTCCAGTGCTTCATTGCAAACTCACTTGTCAGAGGTATTAGCACATTTCTCATTTATTCTACACTTAACAGTGATGTACTTCTGCTTTTCTGGGGCATTTTTGCACTATTTTTGTTTTGATAAAATGAGAGAGAATGTCTGAAAACCAGAGGCCTTACTCTAACACTGAAGGTGAGATGGCTAGCTCATGCAGATGGGTCAGTCCAGAAGGGGAAGAGCCTGCGTCTCGTGACATGCAAAGAATTTTTCTCTTTCCCTCTGAACGGAAAATGGAAAAACACAAAGCAATACAAAGTCCTATGGGGTACGTAGTTCTTCTTTTCTGGGACAGGTATACCCGGAGCTATCGACGATCCACAGAACTGGAGCATTAACTCTTAACCAATAACAAAAATCATAAAACCATGACAGGATGCAATGCTCTGATCTTTTTTTAAGTACATAAATAAATGGAAAAAAAACCTACCTGTTTTTTCCCATTTCCTGGGTTAAAAGATGTTTCCAAACACAGTTTTAAGTAACATGATGAAAATGTGATGGTTTCCTGTCTATCATGTTTGTCTACTCAAACAGGTCACAAATAGGAGTAGAAGTTTGTGGAATTTATCTTCACCTGTGAATGACGGAAACTGTCTTCCTTTATTTTGTCTCTAAGCTTGCTTTGTAAGGCCTTTCCTAGTGACAAGACTCTGACTGATAACTGCCAGTTATCTAGATGGGTGTCATGGTGCCTCAGTGGCCGTACTTATGGTTGTAAAGATAAGCAGAAACAGATGCAAATAGTCTTTTTTGGGAGTACGGCTTGTAGAAGCTGACCACCACAAAAAGACAACAATGCTCCAGCATGGGAATGAAGGCGACATCCTCTGCTGGCTTATCGGTTGGGCCAGACATGACACACAAACAAAGAGAAAAGGAAAAAAAAAACCTGAGAAATGGAGGATAAAAGGCCTTCACTGAACCAAGGATTTTAGAGAAGAATTCCTAGAGAAGAGCTATTGGAGAAGAACTTTTAGAGAAGAACTTTCAGAAAATAACTTTGGAGAAGAACTCCCAAAGAAAAAAAATCTTTTGTGGAGAACTCCCGAAGAGAAAAAACCTTTTGCGGAGAATTCCCTGAGGGGAAAACTTCTTTGGAAGAACCCCTTGGCCTGCTCGCTGCAAAGCTTCCTGGCTTTCTCCTATCCCCTGCAGTGACCAGACAAGTTCCTGAGATCAACAGACCTACTACAACCTCGCTGGATCCACGGTGGTGATTATATCTCTCTTGGTTTCTGCCAAGACTCCTTTCTTTTTATCTCTTTTTATCTGCTCACCTTCCCTTCCCCATATCCCTAAACAATGAGTATTTGTGATAAACTGGTTGGACTAACATTTGACCTGTTGTGTCTTAATCTCACAACGGGTATACACATAGTCAAAGAACCTCGTCTCCCTCCTTTATATTGGAGCATGACATCACCTCAGCTGAGAAGTCCTAAACAGGCTCAAAAAGAGTTGGAGAAATAATGAATATTCAGATGTATGAAATTGAAGCTTTTTTTGCTGTGATTCTTATTCAAAGAACTGTAAAATAGGGAGTGACTTTATGGATGTGCAAACTGAATTTGAAACTGTCCAAGATCAAAAAATATCAAATGCTGTAAGAGTACCTTAATTAATACCATAATCTTTCTTCTAAGTTTTCTTGTAAGTATACATTCCGCTTGTTCCTAGATTAGTTACAACTAAAAAAATTCTAACTTGTAATTGCTTATAAATCTAATGGGAGAACTTGTAGAGTTTATTGTCCCTTAAATGGACAGTCTCATTCTGGTCTGAATGGAGCTTTTCAAATTAACAAAGTATATGTGTAGGGTTTTCACTTTTTTTTTTTTTTTTCCAATTGCTGTTGTCCCTCTTCATCTCAACAGAACTCATTGTAGGGTGAATAACTCAAAAGAATAGTATTCACAGAAAATAGTGAGGAAGATGGTATATTTTGCTAGACTTATCTGGATGATAGACAACCAGTAAATAAAGAGAGGCTCAGCTTTTGCAGATGGTCAGGGTTCACCAATAACTCCACAGGGGAGGGATCTCCAACAAGAAATCCTTCCCCAGAGGTGGTCAGCCCTTAAATGGGGTCTGGGAGAGGTGGAGCCAGACTCCACTCCTTCGGATCACACAGGTACATTGCCTTCACCTGTGCTCCTGCGGCTGACTCAGTGCTCGCCTCAGTTGATCAATCAGTGGTTGAGGCTGTGACTCAACAGTTCCCATACACTCATACAGTACCTTCCTCAAAAACAGAAACAAACAAACAAACAAAAAAAACAAAAAAAAAAAAACAGATATTCTCCTGTAAAGAAACTATTTTGACTAGTCCTCCCACATGCACAGCAAGATGTCTATGAATGTCTATGTATTTTGTGAGACATGAGGCTCAGTGGTTGTTGCACATGCTACATGAAATCAGGATGCTGGTAGAGTGGTCAGATCATTTTTGCCCACAATTCTCTGCTCTCATAAAGTATTTGTGAAGAACAAAATTTCCAAACCAATGATTTAGAACTAATGATAATCATGTTGCTCTGTGCTGTAATTAGGGTGACACATCGGATGTTCCCAGCTGTGTAAGGTAGAAGAAGACACTTGGAGAAACTCAGAAATATTAACCATAGACAGAGTGAGAAAGACAGCATAAGCAAGCTCATTAATACTATCCACATCTACTTTGCCAGTCATTTTCTCTGTATGTAGAAGAATACCACTGAATTATGCTGTCCTCTGTACATAAATGCTGTTGATTGCTTGTTGTTATTGAATGTCTGTAATTCAAAAAAGAAACACAACAAAAATAAAATCAAAAAATTTTCAATTATCAGTTGAAGAAAAATAAATCTCTTTGCAATTTTATTGTATGCATATAGCCAATATTATTCACCTTATTTAGACATCTCCTTTGCCTTTCTGCCAGAGGTTTCGTAAGCTTCTCATATATATTTTGGAATGTCTAAGTGAAAGGAAATATTTCCCATCACAAGTATGTATCCAGTATGGCCAAAGGATGTACACTTGAAAGAAATTGCCAATTTTCACTCCTCAGGTCACATCCTTTAAATATTCAAGGTCTTGGTGGTGATGTTTTTTAGTTCTTCAGACTTTAGTATTTTCAGTTTTAATTTACAATAGCTATCTCACAATAGTCTTATTTTGAAATAAAATATTGAACAAAGCAGAAAAGCAGTTCTCTGTGGCATATTTTGTTTATGTGCGTTGTGAGAGTTACCTAAACTAGTAGGTCCTTAAAAGATTCTTATATCTCAACTCCAATAAATTTGGACAAATACCTTTTTCCAATAATGAGGCTTTACATGTGGAAGAAATCTTGAGAAATTTGAACAAGATTTTATTCTTACGTATATGAACTTGAACAACTTTTTGACACTGACAGGTCTATTGAAGGAATATGGTCTACAGTTGAGCAGTGTATCCCTGCCAGCCCCATAGCAGACGGATTCTTAAGCAATTCCTTGGATGCCAATACAAACAGTATTAGAGCCAGTTCCTTTCCACAACACAGCCAGCCAAGTCTCCAGATGTTTCTAGAAAAAATATACATCACAACCAAGCACCGGAATCTTAAAGATGTAATATTCAGTGTGTAAGATGCATTTAAACCATCTCAAAGCATCTAAGATGAAGATTGAAGATAAAGATGACAAAGGAAGATCTTTTGAAGCAGCATCAGAATGTAAATGTAAGAATGCAGGTGACAAGCACGCGGAAAATGACAAAGCCTCTGTTGCTCTCTTTCTGTCGGCTGCTTTTCCTTTACATATTCTATTAATCCAGGAATTAGCCTGTTGTTTCTTGTTGTCAAGACATATCTAAATGAGATGAATGAATTTCTTAGGGTATCAGCATCTTGGTTTCAACTGGAAGTAATTTTCTTCCTAGTAGCTGGTTGAGTCTGTGTTGTGAATATAGACTGAGAATAATGTTGATAACACCAGTATTTCAGTTGTTGCAGTGCATTGCTTACACTAAGTAATAGACTTTTCAGATTTTAACAGCAAGGAACTGGGGGTGCACAAGGAACTGGGAGGGGGTATTGGCAGGGCAGCTGTCCCAAACTGGGCAAATGAATATTCCATACTCTATGGTGTCATGTCCAGCAATAAAACTGAGGAAGAGGAGAAGGAGTGGGGGACTGCAATTGCACAGGGTCTGGCAACAGTTTGTGCATTAGATATTGCTTTCTTAAAAATATATATTTATTCTTTTTTTTTTTCCCTTTCCTATTAACTACTCTTATCTTGACCCACAAATTCTCACATTCATGCATTTTTTCATTCTCTCCCTATCCTACTGGGATACTCCTGAGGGAGTGTGCAAACAGCTGCCTGCTGGGTTAAACCACAGCAACCAGAAACAGAAAGCACGAAGTGTTTAGCTATAATTTTAGAAGTGTATTTTCCAGATGAGGTCTGATTTAGCAATGAGTAAAGAGTTTAATGTTGCAAGTTGCAAAGCAAAATTGTATGTGTGTGTCCCAGAAATTGAAATTTGTTAGTACAATAAAGTACTTTTCTAGACTTTCAAATGCGGGAAGCCAAATAACAGACTTTTTTTTTCTTTTAATAAATTAAAAATAGCAATTGAACATTTATTCAATTTATCCATAAAATGTCATGTTTTTCCTGTTAAATGTAGCCCCTTATCATAAGGTTTCAGTGCAAAACCTGTTTATGGATTTAAGTCATAGTAAAAAAACTTTACAATTTTCTCACAAATTGATACATGAAGCTACTGGAACATGACATCTTTCACCTCATCACTTCAGTCCTGGAAGCAGAAGTATTGCAAGATGAAAAAATAATTATGAAATATTCAGCAGCACTTCCCCAGAAAGTGTTCCTGGGAAAATGGCATCAGTACAATGTGAGCTGGAAACATGAATAAATCAAATCTCCCTAAGTAATATCCTGTCACAGTTTAGCCTACATTTTCTCTTACTTTAACAAAGTTCCTGGATATTGAGCAGATATTAGAGAAAGAAGAATTAATTGCGATGTGACTGGAACTATTAAAATATACATTTTCATTAGTAATCTAGTGCAATTGAAATTCATACAGCAAAGATGTCAGAGACAGAAAGCATTTGGGTTTCCAGAAAAGTCACTTTTCAGAGTAACTTCCTGAGTCATGTACGTACCAATTGGTTTATCTTATCATGTAAAGGTTTTTTCAATGACATATACATGTACTGTGCAAAGTAACTCAGTATTCTATACAGCTCTGTTTCTAAGGAAAATTAAAAAATAAAGTTATAAAATTATTTTAAAGTACTTTCTAAAATGATAGACCTAAAAACAAAAATAACAACAACACCAACAACATTAAGCAAAACAAAAATATGGCTTTTAAATTAGTTCTTTCTCGGAGCACTAGTGTTTTCATAACCTAATGGGGAAAACAAGCCAATAAGAATTCCCTCTTTCACTACAAGTTTATATTGTGTGTCTCTTTTTGCCAGCCTTTATTCATGTTGGCAAGCATATGTTTACTGGAGTAGTTTTAAAGATTTCAGAGGGATTTGAACACAATAAAGATAAAATTATAGTCAAATGTAAGCATTCACACAGTGTAAGTAAAGAGAACAATCTCCCTGGAAAAGGAGGGAAATCGTTTCAACCTTCTGAGTATCTCATTCCCATTAATCAATTCTAGTGGCATCAGTATGATTATGAGTCGATGAAGAGACAGTTCAGAATAAAAACAGGGAACAGTCTGAGTTGATGGTCGTGGTTAAGGACATGCTGCGAATTAAAGCATTTCATCTCAAAAGGAGTGCTAGAGACATATGCAAACAGGAAGAACCTTCTGGATCTTCTGGAACACCCCAGAACTATGAAACATCCTTAAATCTCCTGTCTTCCACATTCTTCTGTCACACAGACAGCTGCCTCCAACAATCCTTAAGGTCTGGTTACATCTCTGTACTCTGTACTCCTTGAACAACAGATCACCTACTTGTTGCTGCAGATAGCGGCTTCTTGGGTTACTATTGCATGACTTGTAGGTATTCAGAATTTAGGAAGAAATTATGTGTTAAAAAACAATTATTTTGAAAAGCGGCAACAACAACAAAAAAGAAGTCAGAAGCATCACTTGTTTTTCTTAGGCATTTCAGTAATGTTTTTCCACAGCAAAAGAGCAAGAATTTCAAAGAAAATAAATCGTAAAATCGGAGCAGATAATCATGTTATCTATTTTTGTCACTGTGTATACTGTGGTGAATTTGGGCGATCTTGAGAGTTCTCTCTTTTGCTTAGTTTCTGTAGTATGTACCATGCTATACGTATTTTGCTCGAGGTAGGATTTTTTCAGTTGCTGCACTGACTTTTGAAGCCACAGACCTGCATTCTGTACTCATGATTTTCCAAAATTCCTAGACAATTAGTGAACTTCCTTTTCAAGATGGACATCTTTCATCTCTCTATATTTTATCATGAAGTAAAAGTGGAGCTGCATGCTCCTGAGCACTCAGCATAAAAGCTTAACTCTGAGTGACGTTGCTCACTTTACAAACTCAATTGCTTAAAAACAATGGGCTTACTGGATTTTATTTTGCTTCTGCATCATCAAATACGACTAAAACTTTGTCACTGCAATTTTTCCTGCTCCTGGTTTAGAACAGAGTACAGTCAACATATAAATTTAAATTTTTAAAGCCTCAGGAAGCCCCAAAAATGTTAATCACCATAACAACTAGTATCTTTCTTGCTCCATTAAGCTTTGCAGATGCTAAGGTAGCAGAAGAGCAGTTAAAGATGATACTTCTCAAACTTCATTGCTAATGACTCTTCAGCATTGTTCTACAAAGAAAAAAATATTGAAAGAGCAGCATTATATCTGCCAAATCTGTAGGATCATCAGGATCTTCAGGTGTTACAAGAACATTTATCCCATATTGGCATTGCTTGAATTTCATTCACTCTGTCTTGTGCTCAAGCTATAATTATCTTGTCAGTTGAAAGCCATTCCTCTTTATTTAGGATAATCTTATGATTGCACTGAAGGCTAAGTGTGATTCATAAATAATACTACCACATGGGACTGTTGTTGAGGACAGATCAGAGAAACCTCTCCTGTTCTCTAAAGGAAAAACCTACATCTACACCTAACTTTAGACAAAACACATGACCCCTTTTCTGAAGAATTCACTCTTAAGTGAATTAACAGTGTGGTTGAGTTTCTTGACTATACAACCCTATTTTAGGCCTAGAATGTCACAAGTTTATCAACTTGCTTCTAGATGATAATTCAGATTATTAAAGTTATTACCAGCATAGATGCTATGCTATGTTCAGTCAAAAAGAGCTTGGAAATGTTAATAAATCATTAATAATGTACTCTACTGGAAAAGTGGGTATTTTTCTCTTGGACGGCAAATTTACCTTACTCATTAACTTAGATTCTATGTTCAAAGTAAGAGTGAAGATAACTGGAAATAATAAATAAATAAATAAAAAGATCTGACAAGGAAAGAGGAATTTTTTGGACTGAATTTGAAAAAATGCTTCAGTTTTGACTTGATATTTGGTCTTTAAAATAAGAAGTCTGTTTATATAAAATGTAAATTAAGAGACAAAGATTCTGCATAACATAGAATAGGGTTTCAAGAATTGGTGTTTCTTTACATCTGCTTGATATCTGCAAGGCATACATTTAGGGTAACTTAAACCATATCTGACAGAGTTCTATAAAGTTTTCATGTAGGTTACCTCATCACTAATGAAGAATTATTCCTTAAGCACATCTTTGTTCGGTATGATTTAAAGTACCCAAAGACATGAGCAGTTCAGCAGTATTCATTATCTGTTGTTCTACATGGAAGTTAATTTCACTATCTAGAAAGGTTTACAGATATTCACCTCAATTTTCTTAGCTAATATCTGTGTCACAAACTTCAATATTTCTTCACATCTCCAGTGGTTAAATATTAGTAAGTAAAAGCTGAGTGTAACACTGGTCAAATATTGGAAAGTTCAATACAGTAGCTTTGGTCTTATAAGGAAAATATCTATATATTTAATAAGTTAAAATGTGAATGCAATAATTAGCGAAATAATATATTTCTTCAGCTCCATGTGTGCATTCTTTTTGCCTATAAGAAAATGTTGAGTGTAATGTCAAAGATCAATGGAAAAAACAAAGATACAAGAAAAGTAAGATAAAAATAATTATCTGAAATCAGTTGGAAGTAATGGTCATACTGCGTTTTTCAAAAAACAAGTGCTAGTCAAACTAATTTAATTTCTTCATATTAGAGAACAGTAAGACTTGTGGACTGAGGAGGAACAATAGTTGTCGTATATTTTTATTATGATAAAACTTCCTAGGCTTTCATTTTAAAGAGTCATGAGTTTCAATAAACTTGTTGACCAACAAGAGAAGGTACACAGAATAGTTAGAATGACTTGAAGTTTGGAAAATAATCAGCCTTGGTAGGAATTGTAGTTGCTAGTCGATAAGAGAAAAAAAAACAGTGTAGAACAAGGTAATTGTAGAATTGTAAAACTCTCCAGGTTTTGACAGAAAGGAATTTTCTGTCAAATGCTGNTTCACATATTCTTTCTGGTTATGTAGCCTGAACATAAGAAGCTAATACATTAAGGATATGAGCGTAAAAAGCATCTGTGAGCAGCATATCCAAAGGCCTCTGTCTGGGAAGGACATTCTGATAGATGTAGATGGGAATGAGAATGCTGGGGGATTCATCACAGAAAGGTGATGAAACCTGCAGGTATTTACAAATATTTTGAGAATATCCTGAGTGGAGTATTATCTGTTTTATTGATTGCATATATCAGTTCAGAGATTGTTAGGTAATTACATTTCATTTTTATTAAGTCAATAAACCACTTCAACCCTGATTTGATTTAAATAATGAGTTTAGTCATTTATCCCAGTGACAAAACTATAATAGAAAAGCAATAGTGTGATGTAGCTCAAAGATAAAGAAACAGATTTTCATGAAGAGATTCAAGAAAACTTGATGTTTCTGAAAGTGTTAGGAGATTCAAGACAAACTCATATTTTTATGTATAAATGCATTCATTTAGCCTATTTCAGCTTATATATTCAAATAAATATATTAAGAGAAAATAACCAGAGTTGAAAGTGGCTAATACAATGATGAAAATCAGCAGGTGGAAGTGTAATAAAAGGAATCAATTTAGCAAACATTGGAGTTATAAAAGTATACTTTGATTCTATTCTATTTGTTTTGATGTAGTCAGCATTATGAAAGAAAGCACTATCAGTTCAATATCTCATTTTACAATAAACAAACAGAGGAGCAGACTTTGTCATCATCTGCATGTTGGCACTGTTAACTCGATGAAGTGAACAAAGAACTACCTGTGTACTAATAGATTCACTGAAATGTTGTTTTAATGTATTTTCAATTTCTGCAAAGCTGAATACTATTTTTAGGTGCTATATTACCACTGTATGTAAGAATGATACTAAAAGTAGCAAATATTTCAGTACAAACATCTATTTCATACTTATACTCTTACAAGATCGTGATTCAAAGCGTTATCAGTTTTGTTTGAACAAATATAATTCCTGTGAGATGTTTCTAGCATCAATTTTTATCTGGACAGTATAGATATGAAGCGCAACAAGGTAACTATAATCTTTCACACCATTCGCTATCATGGATGAGAATTCATCATCTCAGGGACTTTCTTAAACTTACCTTAGCTGATATTATTGTTATGATTGGAATTTCTAACAAAATGAGTGCAAATAGCTTCAAGTAACAAAATACAATCAATATAGAATAGTAGTAATAGTATCATACAGAAACAGTAGTAATAATTAACATAAATGAGTATAATTTCATTATAGCAAAAAATAAATATACTACTTTCTTGGACATTCTACAGAATACTTTGTTCCAGTTGCACTATACCTTAAATGCTTTCTGAATGTGTTTTCGCTACCTTTTTTGTATGATTTCACATTCCTAATCTTCTAAGTATTATTCTTTTGTATTAGAGATATATTTTTTATATGTTTGTTTTCTTTCATAAGGGTTTCTTCTGTCCATTGATTTTTTTTTTCTCTTCTGTGAACAAATTGCTTATGGTTTGGTCTGAACTACTGCTGCAAGTCATTTCTCCCTTCAATGACAGACTGCAAAGCAAGACATTGGTCACTTTAACTCAATTTTAGTCCTAATTTGCCTCTCAAAACTGTGGTTTAAAATTTTCTCTTGCCTAGCATCTGCATTCTACTTATCATTTTCTCGATAATAACATTAGCAATGTGTATCTACAAAATTAGACGGAACAGTAGATTGATTCAACTGAAAACTATTTTTCTCAATTATTAGGTTATCTGTGGAGGAATAGGGCTAGTTTCTACTGGAATAATGTCCATGTTCTTAGGTAGCTTTCATGAGCTGCTCAGTTAAATGACTAAATGTCATTCAAACAAATGATTCTACCCATATCATATTTCAGGTATAATCATTTGAAATAAGTTAGTATTTTCAAAAAGAAACCATGAAAATAAAAGGAAACCGAAAAAGTTTTATATATTATATAACTTGTAAAGTCTAGCATTATTTCAAATGCATAATAAATATTTTTAGAGTATGAAACATGTCAGTTACTTTTCAAGAAAGAAAAAAAAAAAAACTAAAAAATAGCAATCCTTTATCTTACTACACCACCTTATTTGGAACTGTGCAGGATTATTTTTTTCCTGTTTCCTCAAAAGTGGGATGGACAAGTATTGCATTTTGCCTATATATAACATTAAATACTGTAAGTGTACAGAAAGTGTAAACATAGGAAGTAGAAAGATGAACATCTTAGTCTTGATTCATTCTTTGTTTACATGATTTTGCCTGTCATTTAGAATTCTCTTTCAAGATTAAATATTCTTTCTGTATAATGACTACTGTAATTATGTGAAATTCGCACCTAAAATCAGCTCTTGAAGTACATTAACAGTATAAAAGTGATCAATAATTGAAGTACTGTCTGAAATTAATCTGTTTTTTGTTTATTTATTTGTTTAATATGTGTAGGCTTCCATTTGTCTAATTCTTGTCTTCTATAATTCATTAATAAAGTTTAAATTTTGGTCTATATCTTCTTCCTCTGACAAATTTTTACTGCAGTTATTTAAGTGAAATATTTTATTCACAAATCATAGAATCATTGAATTGTTTGAGTTGGAAGGGATCATTAAAGGTCTTCTAGTCCAGGTCCCCTGCACTGAACAGGAACAGCTACGTCTAGATCAGGTTGCTCAGATCATTGTTCAGCCTAGCATTGAATGACTCCAGGGACGGGACATCAGCCACTTCTCAGGGCAACCTGTTTAAGTTCCTTACCACCACTGAAAAAACAAACAAACAAACAAAAAAAAACCCTCTTCCTTACATCCAGTTGAAATCTTTCCCCTTCTTTTTTGAAACTATTTCCCCTTGTTCTATCACAACAGACACTGCTAAAGAGTCTGTCCATCTTTTTCTTATAGTACCTCTTCAGACACTGGAAGGATGCTCTCAGGTCTCCCTGGAGCCTGCTCTTCTCTGGGTTGAATAGCCCCAGCTCTTTCAGCCTGTCCTTCCACAGGAGATATTCTATCCCTTGGATTACTTTTGTGGCCCTCCTCTGTACACAGTTTGGCAGGTCCATGTACCTCCTGTATTGAGGATTCAATACCTGGACACAGTACCACAGGTAAGCTCTCACTAGTGCAGATTAGAGGGGAAGGATCACTTCCCTGGACCTCCTGACCATGCTTCTTTTGACACAGTCCAGGATGCAACTGGATCCCCGGGCTGCAAGTGCACATTATTGGCTCATGTCCATCCACCAGTACCTGGAAGGGTTGTTGGCAGGACTGTGCTCACCAGCTAGTGGGGGTAGCCATAACCCAGGTGCAGACCTTGCATTTGGATTTGTTGAACATCACCTGGGTCCACTGCTCAAGCCTGTCTAAATCTCACTGAATGGAATCCCATCCCTTGGGTGTGTCAACTGCACTGCACAGCTTGGTGTCATCTGCAAACCTGCTGAGAGCGAGATCAATCTCACTGTCAATGTAATTGATGAAGATATTAAAGAGTATCAGTCCCAGTACTGACCCCTGAGGGATACCACTTGTCACTGATCTCCATCCAGACACTGAGATATTGATCACCACTCTCTGAGTATGGCCTTGCAATCAGTTCCTTTTCCAACAAGCAAACCACCCATCAAATCTATATCTTTCCAATTTGGAGAGAAAGATGTTATGGGAGACCATAAGAAAGATCTTAAGTATATATAAAGCATATAATCTGAGGTACCTCATGACTTAATATCTAAATGAAGAGCTACCTGTGATGGTTGGAGAACCTTTTAATTTTTAGAAGACTGATTAAGATTGGAAAAGGTATCAAACTGCTATCTAAACCTCTGAAGATTATTAAGGTTCTTAACTGCAAAAAAAAAAAAAAGACTGGATAATGTATGCTACAAAGGAATTTTCTGTCAAATGCTGATTGGTGATAGAACCAATTATATATGTACTTAATTTCATCTCCTCCAATCAAAAGTAAATACATTTCCTCAATTACTTCTTTACGTCAAGCCTTACCAGACTATACGTTGTACTAAGTAAACCAAACAACACTACCTTCTACACAATAGATTGCATTATAGGTGGCAAAGATCTTAATACAAATATTGTATTTCCCTTGAAGCCTCAGTTAGTCTGAGATCTGTGAAACTCTCAAAAGTAATCTTCTCTCCTATTTCTGTCACTTTTCTTAAAACTAGTTGTTACAGTTCCTGGAGAGGGTAGAGAGCCAGCAGTTCACAAAGTTTAGTAGAATAGCTGAATAGTGTCTACCAAGTCACAGCGAAATCACAACATATCTTCTAGATGAAGGCCATTCTTTTAATTCAACTGGTCACCAACCAGAAATAGAGCCAGGGCTGCATTTTAAAGTAGAACTTATATCATTCAAATAGACTCTGATAATAAGAAGAATTGCACACTCTTTTTGAAATTCTAGATGAAAGAGTCTCTTGTCTGCCCCTTCACCTTAGTTTTTAACCACCCATGACTAAGTGATCAATGCAGTTTATGGGACTGCATAGTCAATTCTTTCATTTGTGCTGAAATTATTTTCATTGCATTAGTGGGTAATAAAAAAAAATAAAAATATCCTGTCTCTGAAAGTATATAATTTTTGTAGTGAAATCCTGTTCATTTTTTGCATGGCTGAGAAACTGCAGGATATGAATGTCAGAAAAATACAGTTGTATCTACAATGGAAAATAAAAGAGGGAACTTCATTAAAAAGGCATTATGAGAATTATTGCAGGTTTGCAGAAAGTTAAAAATTAAGGAAGGAAGAGATCATCTGTAAATAAAAATGTAAATGAATATCCAGAATTCTTTTGTATACTTACAGTGGCTTTTGGAGTATCCTAAACTGATTAAAAGTCAGTAAGATAGCAAGTGCTATGGTATCATTGGTAAAATGATCTGTATTTTCAAATAATTCTTCCTAATGTTATTATAGAAATTTAATGGATGTGACAGGACAGTGTAACCAAGATTGGCAGTGTGGTCTATAATCTTGTTGATGAGCTGATTTATCTTTTCTGCTGTTTCACTGGTTAAGCAGACAATTTTAAATGGTTGTTCTTCCTGTCCCCCCTGTTTAATTATATTTTTTCGTTCAAAACAGAGTTACCAAACATTCAGTCTTCAGATTACACATAAACTGTGAGTAGCCTAATGTGGCCTGCTTAGAAGTTAAGGATAATAATTCCTTCATAGCATGTTGTGTCATTATATAGAAAGAACCTTCGTGACAGATAAGAATGCTATTTCCTTCTCAGATAGATTTCTAGTTGGTAAATGGTTGTGGACGTCCATTATTAAGTAATAGTGAGAAACTCTCCAGTAGGTAACACCTATTACAATCATATTAGACAGTTTAGTATACTATTAAACAGAATTAAAATTAATTGGCATATCACCCATCTTACTAATGACAATCTAGTTTTTGACCTATAATTGTATGGATAATTTACTGAGATATATTGTTAGAGATTTTTATGTTATGTTACGATATGTTATTTTGTGTTATGCTAGGCTTTTTAATCTTCAAATAAGAATGCAAATTTAGCCAAAAGTAATTTTAGGCACCAACTACTCCCTAATCATGTCTTGGTAGAGCAGTCAAGAGGGATCAGCTGGAGATGACTACAGTATTTGGTTTGTCCCCAGCTGAACCAGTTGGAATGTGTTATTTTCAATTTGAAAGTTAAAATCAGGATAATATGAAGAAAATAATCAGTTTTCCCTGTATGTTGTAGCTTATCAGAAACCAGCGATTCTAAAGTGTTTTGTAAGCTATTTAAACAGGCATTGGATACATGCAATTCACTGGTTAAACTAGTGTTTACAGCTGAAATGCTTAAATGTTTTTTAAGTTGCACCATATTTATTTTATTATATGATTAAAGTTTCATTTTATGTACTTGTGTCTCTTGGAAGTATGGTAATTTGCTCTTCACCATAGCAAAAGGCAGATAAAAGAACTGGAGCAGGAAATAATAAATCTACCCGAGTTTATGACTTGGCCCTGTCCGAGTAGCAAAGTTAATGCAAAAGACTTCTTCAAGTAAAAGATAAAACTAAATTAGCTAAATGAACCTAGAGGGAAAATGTATCACTGCCTGTTAATTTTAAATAACATATTTTTCCATAAAACACCCTCACTGGGGAGTGATACTATTTTTCTTCTGAAGGCAGTTACTCTATTGTGCAGTACATTACACGAGGAAACAAAAACAACAAAAGAAGCTCTATACAAATAAACAACAGTAATAATGATTCCCCTAAAGCATCCCCTGTGTGCTGTGATGTATCTATTGCTAACTCACACAGTAAATCTAAACTATCCACTACTGAATGTATCTGTAAAGCTTATTCCAGTTTTTCTCATTTAGCATTCTTAAACATGCAAAACTGACTGTAACAATACAGTTCAAAGAGCAACATAGTCAAAGTTAGTTTATTTAAATTCTCAGAGAAAAATACAGAAACTAAACCATAGACAAATGTCAATGAGATAAGTAACTGAATAAGAAGTCATCTAAAGCAGCTAAATAAGTGCTGTAGGCCTTCCTCTCACTATTTTGTAGTCCTCAAAAACTGTCAGCCTTCAAGTTTCAGACATTTCTTTCTGGATGATGAAAAAGTGAACATCATTAAGCATGCTATTAAAATAATTGCCTTATCTTCAACAAACAAGTGCAAACTTTCTGGAACTCATTTTCTTATATGACTATTATAAATTATTTTATCTACCTGCTTCACTGAGTGGAGAGATATGTATTGTCCCTGATAATGCAAGAAGAGTGAGGACTGTGTAATCTTTGATGATTTTTGATACTATGCAATGATGGGAGGAACATCGACTCTGAAGTGAAAAGTACAGAACATGTCTCCAAAAGTTCTAAACAAGTTGTAAAAAACTTATTATGGAAGCAACACAGAATTATCAACTTTCTTATTACTTATGAATCTGTTCAAATTCATAGTGATTTCTTCCTGCTACTTCTTCTCCAGCTTTTTCTCTGCTTCTATGTGAGCACTTCACATTCCACAGTTCCTTCAGGTAATGTGCTCTGACAGGTACATTTTGGCCAGCAGTGTGGACCTCTGCACCACCTAGGGCAAATCCTCCTTATCTGATTTGACACCTCTGCTGTTACTCACTTTGTTCTTTTCTCCTTCTCTCAGTCTGTTGTCTTATGGTAGTTTTTTTTTCCCCACTTTCTTAAAACTTGCCTCTGGGAGCCTCCAGGGTGGCTGAAAGGGCCCAACCATGTCCTGTAGTGGGGCCATGGAGCCACTTGAAACGTGCTGTATCCAGCTTGGTTCATTCCTGGTCTCTCCGCACGGAGGAGACATGCTGCCTCCATGCAGCACCTTGCCATATGAGCTCAATATCATTTCTAATGACAACATTCATCATGATTATTCAGTAAAATGCTCAACTACTTTTGATGATGTCTTTATAACATTTGCATGAAAACTTGAATTTGAAAATTAGAAGAAACCTCTATCCATTGACTTCTTACAGAAAGAGGCAGAACACATCTTGTAACAGTACCAAACTAATTTGAGAATCCATATTAAAAAATATCAAATATCATTTCCTCATAGCTAAATATCGATTACAAATTCTTAATAACTGTAAGAGCTGAGAGAAGAGATTATATATTTCACAAAACTCTTTGATGAAAGCAGAGATATGGTCACTAAGATTGCATTATGTCTAAAGCATAGTGATTCAGTGAGTTGAAATTTTAATACATAGTACCTACAGTAGACAAACTATGCATTTCAGGTACTGTAAATGTAGTAAAACTGTTTGTAACTTCAGATAAATTAAAAAATTGTTTGTTATCTACTATGTTCCATAATCTAGCACTTTTAATTGATTATGTCAGGAACTGAGCCTATGCAGAAATTGCTACTTGTTCACAGTACTTATTCACAGGAACTTCCCTCTCAAAATTTCGACTCTGCTTTTATATAGATGCATTATTAAAAGTGAATAGCTCTACAAAAAAATAAAAATAACAAAAGGATATGCTGTGTGACAGTGTTTGTCTTTTTTGCAGACTACATCAACTTCTCATTTACTGCTTTGCTCTTACACCTTTACTACCTGCAGTTTTTTTAGGTATTCTTTCCTTCCTTATAGAAGATTTCCCCATCTGAATTGTATTAATTGTATTGAATATTTGTAAGGTTGTGGTTTGCCTGCATGTTGGTAATGCATAGTTTAAAATGCTAAATAATATTTTTTTAAAATAATAAAGTTTATGACCCAAATTGTAACTGGAACTGACTACTACTCTGAAAGTTACAGTTTTTAGTTGTGAATAATCATTTCAAGACTAGTTTTTCTGTAAGGCTGAAATGACAATAGTTATTGCAAAGCTACCTATTTGATAGTATGTGAGGGAGAAAAAAAGAAAGATGCTCCGTGAAATTGTCTTTCTTAGATGCATTCTTGAGACAATCCAATATATATTTTATACTTATATTTTATATTTTGTCTATTTACAATATTCTTTTATGACTATTGAAAATTCTGAAGTTATTTCATCAGTGATTACATATCTTAATATGAATATTTGACTGCTCTTTATCATTTACTGAAGATAGAATATAATTTTCAAAAGTCAGAAATCTCACTGCATAGATGCATAGAAGGCATCTATTGCATGTTTAAAACTATATCTAGAAGAAAAAAAAATGATAAATATAATTAAAAAGTCTTCAACAACCCAAACCAAAACTGACAGTACTGTTTTATGATAACTTCTCACTGTGCAAATAAGTTAACAGCAATAAGAATTTTGCAAGTTGAAGTCCACTGGCACTTTATCACCAAATTATCTCTGACTAATTTATCATATAAAATGTTTAAATTTTAAAATTTATGAGTTCTGTTATGCTTTTGGTTATTATTTTTGCTACTATGCTGTACAGGGATTTATGTCACATTAAATTAGAAAAATAAATTAATTAATTAAAAGCCTTTCTGTGACTTTTGTTTTTGCTTAGCTAGCCAATTAGTTATATTTTATTTGCATAAGGCCTGAAGCACAGCCACTTTAAGTTAATAAGAGTTGACTTACCACTAAGAACAACTGCTTCTCTTCAGTTTTTAGTGATTAATTTAACCCTCTGTAGATTTAAGAACCAGTTGCCAACTGTATTTAAGGTTCATATTAAAAAAATCTCACCTTTGATGTATATTGAAAAGAAAATATATTTTGCAATAAATATTGTTAGGAGTTCATTTGTAATGTAATTATAATACTATGGTTGATGATATTTCAGAATAATATGAACAAATATATACTGGTTTCATAATATTTTTAAATAATACTAGGAAGGAATTCAGCAGTTTAGCCTGTGCTGCTAGATAAAATGTAAATACTCATAATTCTATAAAAAAGGAGATTTTTTTCAACATTGCTGTATCCATCATACCAAAATTCTCATAGGTGATGAAATGCAGCTTTCTATGATAAGAGATAAAACAGTAATATAGCAGGATATCACATTCTGTGAAGGAAAGATTGATCTTTTGTTTACAGAATGATTTGAAATTGCCAACAGAGTCTGACAGGAGTGTCCTTGTGTTCAACAAAATTACATAATAATGTTTCTGTTGGTCCTAAGCTATTTGTGCAGGATATGTGTGTTTCTGAAATCGTTTCTTTTTTACAATAATCAAAAATGTGTAAATACTAAAAAATGTTTCTGGATTGTACAAATGATCCTGGACATCTCTCCAAAGTATATCTTTATATATACAATACATAAAGAAGTTCTGTTCAAGGTGGGAATCTAAAAAGAAAAGGTCTGTCATTTTCATATTTTGTTCTCATTTTTATTCTGAAATGCTTTGAAAACATGAGAGATAGGGCACACAGACTAGGCACATTCTATACACTTTTCAACTTTCATTTCTTAATCCCGTTAAACATTTTTTGCACAGTAGGTTCTTACTGAGACTAGCTTTCGTTTCATCTGGGGTTTTCTTCAGTGAAAGCTCTGAAAATCTGAAACACTAATAATATCATCTTGTTCTTCATGTTTCTTGGCTTATGATGTAGATAGAGAAAAGCATCTTTTAATGTACATACTTTAAATACAAATCTTTTCATCCCTGATGTGAACATTTATCCTTTTTCATTTGATAGAACTCTAATCCATTCAGAGTTGTTGCAATCAGCAGGCAAATGTTTGTAAAATCAAAATACCTCCAGGTTATCTCAAAGGAAGACGTGAACTGAATTTTCTTTAGCAATTCACATGCAGTACATTGCATTAAACATTAACCATGTTTGTCAGGGACAAAGAAGGTAAAAAGAGAAGAATATCTCAGCTTTGGGAGACTAAAATATTTAACCACAATTGCTTCTCCAATCTGTTTGTCTTCTTACTTCTACCTGCATGGACAAGAGACCTGTTTGTATTATTTGGAGTATTTACTTGGCTTATGAAGATACACAAAGCAATATCTTCTATGCTTACGAAAAACTGACTTAAAAAAAAGGAAAAAAAAAAAAGAGAATGCTTTATTAGTGAGGAAGTTAGTTTTCCACAGAATAGAATAGAATAGAATAGAATCATAGAACATACTGAGTTGCAAAGGACCCAAAGTTCATCAAGTCTTACTGCTGTTTCCATATAAGACTACCTAAAAATTAAGCCATACATTCTAAATGCTTTTTAAACTACAGTAGGTTTGATGCCATGAACTGTTCCTGTGACCAATCACTCTCTCAGTGAAGAACCTTTCCCTAATCTATTTGAACCTTCCCTTAAGCAGCTTCATATCTGTCATCGATCACTAAAGACAACAGTGCCTCTGCTCTTTTTCATGAGGAAACGGTGGGCTGCTGTGATGTCTCCCAGCAGTATCCACTCCTGCAGGTTGAACAAACCAAGTGACTTCAGCTACTCCTCCTTTGTCTTCACCTGTAGACACTTCAGCAACTTCGTAACCGTTATTTGGATGCACTCTAATAGCTTTATGTCCTTTGTAAACTGTGGCACCCAAATCTTCACACAGTGCTCAAGGTGAGACCTTACTAGTGCGGAGCAGATTGGGACAACCTCTTCCCTCAGCTGACTAGCAGTGAGGGCTGTGGTGCACCCCATGTTACCTTGGGCTATTTTGTCTGCCAGGGCACACTGCTGACTCATGTTCAGTTGCCATCAGGCAGAACCCATTGATACCTTCCCACAAAGCTGCCCTCTGGCCTCTCATCCTCTAGTCTGTGTTTGTAATAAGGGTTGTACCATCCCAAGTTCAGAATCTGGCACTTTCTCTCATTAAACTTCTTATTTCGTTGAAGATAATTAGCCCTGAAATTAAACCGTTTGACCTCATAACTGGCTGGCTGCTAGCCTGATAGAATTCCATGTAGTATAAACTTTGAGCCCAACTCAGTAGCCAATTTTTCACCCACCATACTATCGTGTTCGATTTTTTTTTTTCTATCAGTAAGCTGGAAATTTTACCTAGAAGGATATTGTAAGAAACAGTATTGAAAGCTTTGCTGAAATCCAAAATTATTTACAGAAAGCAATATAGATAAAAGAATATGTTGATAGAAACCACAATGCCATTTAACAAGACTTTATTTTCTTTACTTGGTCCTACATGAACTGAGAAAGGAATGAACTTTAGGCCATTTCAGTTTACGTGTAGAGAGCATTTCAAGATACCACAAAGTATTAATAAACAACTTGAATAAATAGGACTGGAAGAAAAATGGTAACTATTTCTACAAATGCACAGTGTAAGATTTATTTTTTATACATGGTTTCATTCCAACGTAGAAAGACATTCTTTCAGAAAACATAGTAAAAATGCGAGACATCTTGGCTCTTTATGTTGTTTGATCTGAATGAGGAATTTAAATCCCACTCATACTGCACATCCCATAATTCTGCAGATTCTGCAGTATGGTCCCTTTTTTCAGTATGATGTGCTAAGTTTTCTGTTTTTGTATCAAAAAGAATGGTCTTAAATTTCAGCCTACTAAATTCTTGTCTATTAGGATATTGCTCTAAAGAAAAATAAAAAATATCATTAAAATATAAATATTTCTGAAAATGGTCCTGTTTCTTTTGCTTGTTTATATTGATCAAATTAAAGTTTCCTAGCAGAAAAAAAAAAAAAAAAAAAACACTTCAACAATAAATTCCCAGTTCTCTTTATAAAGAATTTAATTGAGGGCTTTAATTACAAACAGCAAATTTGTCTTGTTCTGTTGGTTGACAGAAGCATGAATGCTACCCTGAGGGAAGTAAGGAATTCTGTAGCTGTTTATAATGATTTTAAAGTTGCTAGGAAAATTCTGTCCCTCACAACTTGTATATGTCAGCAGACTGTTCTCATCATCCACTGTTTGAAAATATTCCTGAAGCTTTAAAGTGATAGCCTCTTACAATTTCTTAGACTATACAATTTTGGGGATACAGAAGAAAAATTGAACTGCTTCATCTTCTATCAATAACAAATTAGCCTGACATAAGAAGTTTGAGACTTCAGCTCAGTCAGCATTGCAATGTAGAGCTCAGGGTTGATGGTTTATCTGGATTCCAGGGAATCCAGTAGTATCATTACTTCCTTATCCCAAAAAGAGAAAGTGCACATTACCTGCTGAGGGCTGTGTCTTGAACTTTTTCTTCAATCAGAATTTGGAATGTTGCCACTCTATAGTCTGACATTTTTACTCTGACTTGTAGCTGTGACATCATGCCTTGTCACTGATAATAATGCAATTCAGGAAACTGTCAACTTCACCCTCATTTATTCAATAGGTTCTGACAAA